>JAIPRK010000843.1:0-125623 GCA_025469195.1 Chaitophorus viminalis | reverse complement strand
TTTATAGATTTTAAATTCGTATTATTTTGTTAGCATATCTTATCACTCATGGACAAAAATACCACGGGTGATAATACTGGAAATCATAGATACTAATAAGTAATTATAAACCTTTCGATAACGATCGTCGATCACTATAGAGCTGCACAATATAATATTATATACACATTAGTTTTATAATTTTCATGGGCATAGTCACGCAGATTTAGATAATATTATATCTGTGTTTCGTGTGATATAAACACTGTTATCCTGTTATCAGTTTTGTTAGCGAGTTTTAAATTTCCAATCAGTGAACTTGCCATACTTCCCGTGTCAACTGCATCAACTGAACGCAGTTTTTCAACACTGCGAAGATTAAAAACATATTTGAGAAATTCAACTTCAGAGAATCGTCTTGTTGGTTTAGCATTACTAAATATTCATAGAAATATTTGTACAACGGACGATATAGTTTTAGACAAGTTTACCAATAGTGGACGAGCTAGACGATTAAAACTTGTTATATAGTACCTACCTAATACTTACATTATATTTTTATACATTGTGTTTTAAATCATTAAATATTATTTTTTTGTTTTACTGTATTACTATGTTTATAAATGTTCATCAGCACCTCTCGAAATAAAATTCTAGATACTCGCCTGGGCTCTATGATATTGTATTATGATGGATAACAAAATAACATTAGTTATAAAATATCAAGTATCAATTTACAATATATTGTTATAATAGTATGTATATATATAATGTAACTTCATATATTTTCTTATTACAATTTTTAAAAATCTACAGTTTCATTACAATTCATTACAAATAATAAACTACATAATATTTCAATCATATCGATGAGCTTGTGATTGGAGTGATTCAACTGATTTGTCTAGTGATGAAGATATTATAATAAAAATATACTACTTTTATTATTCTGTTACTGAGACCACCATGATCGATCAAACCCATTCAATGAACATGAAAATACAGAATTTAAACAGAGAATTTAATTTTTATCAGTAATAAATGTAGTTTAATTTATCCGGTAACCAAGATTAACATTAATTTACAATTTGTTTCATGCAACACATATACATTTTACAGAGCCAATTAAAACTTTACAGAATGAATAAGTTACAGGACCGGTAATAAATATACAGACTATTTATAACGCAACCCACTCTTAAATTTCGTTTGTCGTACAAAAACCACGTCTTCGATCAGCATCGATTGAACACTGATAAGGGATCTGATAACGTCCTTACGAACGGAAAAACAAAAATCGATAAACAGTTCACCACTATTTGATATTATCAAGTATAAGCAGAGTGTCAACACTAATTTATTATTCGGTTTTTCATACATTTTCGGAATAAAATTCACCCTAAAAATCATATCCAGCTCCGTTCACCCCTGCTGCCTTGCAGCACCCGACATTTGCAATCGATTATGCATTTAAAATCTTATTCAATTTTTCACTATAAGTAATATTATGGCATTATAGTATGTTATCTATAATAATAATGGATACACAGATACACTTGAAGGAAATGATCAATAATAAAATTAACTGCCGCGACTAACGGGTAGCAAAAATAACACATGTTGAGCCAATAGACCTATATTTAATAGTAAATAAGTAATTAGAAATTAATTTGGTTATGACTTTGAATATTCCATTCTCTCGAAAACAATTCAGCATACCCAGTAGCGCATTTTCCTGGAGGGGGGAGTCTCGTCCCCCAGAAGAAAAAAAAGGTTCAAAAGTCATTAATTGCTTGCACTGTAGGTACGGAGAACATTCATTTATATATATATGTATTATATACTCGTACATTTATTTACTTAACTATTTTTAGGCCTGCCCTTCCCCATAAAAAATATCACTGAGCACACTTGGATATACAATTAATACATTTACTTCTATAAGAACAATGTTTAGGTCTATCGAATATGCTGCATTTTCAAATTGTCGTGTAGTTAATTTAAAATAATATGTACCTCAACGCGCACAAAAGGAAATATATTTTATTTTATTCCTAGTTTTTGACCCAAAAATTTAATGTAACCCAATATTAATTATACCCTAGATATTTATATACCCTAGAATTTTTTATTTTTTTTTCAAAATTTCCTCCGTCCGCGCAAACGTGCATTAAGTGTTTCGTGATAAATATTACACTAACACGTTTACAAAATACGTACACGAATGTATAGCTTCTATACAAATAACATTATGCATGCACTACCTCTGTTTACTCATACCTCAAGCAGGAAGATATTGTTGGTTTACGGTGGTCATGGACTGCATATATGTTTAAGTGGTAATATCCTCTGCCCACCCACGTCCACTTATACGAACCGGCACGATTTATTGGTTTATTTTAATTTTAACTTTTTTTATTATTATTATTATTATTGTAATTGATGACGTTTGCAATGATAACCTCTACTTAGCATATTCTCGAGTCTCATATTGTTATTTTTAACATCTACACTATACAATGGTTGAATTCGTTATTGATATAAGTAATATGTTTTCAGTACACATTGTTCATGAACAAAAGTATGTATTATAAAAACTTGAACTATATATTTAGTATATCTACACTTTTTTTTTAATTTCTTAATTGTTACTCATTATTTTAAGATCTCAGTTCTTTTTTTTCGACCGTAGTATAGTTAACTTTGTATACATTTATTTTTGTAAATAATTAATGAACAAACGTAATAAACATTTTTTGTGATATATTACACTGTTATAGTTGTAATTATTATTATTCTAAGGACTTTGACGGCAGAAGGCCGCGCCTACAAGCTCTTCGAGGTTAAATATACGTTTTTTCAGGCTGTAAATTTTCCGTTGAAACAAATGCGCAATTGTAAACATGTACCTATAACCGAAACGCGTGTGCGTCTTAATGAAGACATTGACCCCGGGGGACGGACTGGATTGACCTATCGAATTAGTGACTCTTTTTTTATTTTTTATTTATCGTTTATAATTTGTTTGCACTCATCAACAATGGCCGTGGCGGCACATTAATCATAATTTAAATTGACACATGGCAAAGAGAAAGATAGATAAGCATTAGTACACTTGCATTAAATACACGCATAGGGATGCATATCTATTATTTTATTCACAATACACGCGCGCATACACACACACAAGCCATGAAATTTGGTCGCTGACAATATATTTCATATATTATAGAACGAATCATTCACGGAACAAGAATTCATTTCAATTTTTACCATCCGAACACTGGTCAAGTATTCAAAATAGCGACCGTTTTAGGAAAAAAAACAAAATTCTTTTTTTTAGTTTTTCAAATTCCAACGGAAAAAGGATACTCATACAATTGTAGTGGACAAGGGTTATGATTCCTGACATCATTATTCTACAAAAAAATATACTAGAACACGGTTTTTATAGTTATCATATTATATGTGCATATGCCTTCGGGCTGTTCGTATTTATTTCATATTATAGTGGCTATCTTGTAAGTGACGACGAGCATATTATTATTATTACTATTATTAGTTTTAAGATTTTAACTCAATTATAATATGATCGAAATATTACAAATAATAATTTTAAGTCAATTCTCAATAGTACAAAATTTAGTTTATCATTGATTAGACGATTAATAATTTATAAAATAATTTTATGGCATATACATAAAACTATTAATCACTGTAATACGTGCATTTAGAACATTCAAAACTTCAAAAGATAAATGGTAATTTTATTAAAGATCAACCTTAAACATACTTTGTATTGACCAAAATAGTAAATTTAATGTAGGTATATGGTATTATATATATTTATTTTTCAGAGGAAATAAATCCTTGTAAAATTATTACTTTAAGTAGCTTAAAAAATGATTAAATCAGAGAAATAAACCCATCATAAATAAACTTGTACCATCATACGTTGCGAAAGTAAAATAGAATTCCACCTAATACCAAGCTGTGATTAATTAATTAACTTGTGAAATATATTTTTTTATACTGACCGTAAAATAAAGAATCCATAATGGGTATAATACATAGAATATAAAAATAATAATAGTAGAATATAATAACAATAATAATAATAATTGATTAACCAATATTTCTCGCGCTGCCATCATTTGTTATTGGTAAATTCGGAACAAGGATAGTTTCGTACTTGGTCTTTATATAGTTCACCACGCAATTATTCATTATATCCAATAGCCCGGGGAAGAGATGTCCGCGGTGCGTGCATATACGTGTTGCGTATAATGTATACATACCGAACGAGAACAAAACAAAATACACGTACTCAATTACGCACGTACATACACGCGAAACCTTTAATAACTCGACTTAACAAGATTGTTAAATTAAGTAAGTGTCGGACAACTTATCTCTAAGCCACTGTAATTAAAATCCGCGAACCGTTTTGAGGAAGGCGAGTGTCAACGATTTCCGCATAAATACTCTACGATATCGACTACTATATTTTCTAATACCTCATGGTTTTTAATAAATATAAACACCAGTCATCGAAAACCGAATGGTACTTAATGATTCACATACAACGAGTCATCTCAAAAAGTACAACAAAAATATTAATCATATTGTCGGAGTTGTACAACTATTGGCGTACGTCCTTTACAATGTATCGTATCAATAATTTTATTTCAATTAATGAATTATTGGCCATTGGATACTCTGTTTTTGAATAATGTACGAGAGCAATTATAATAATGTAAAAATAATACAAAAATGTTTTGCAAAAACTTATATTACAAACTACTAAATAGTCAGTCTAAGCCGTCATAACTCGTAATATAATTTGTAACATTTAAACTTATGTGGAAAATGTACAAAGAACATGGTCTCATTAGTTGTACAAAATATTCATTAATTATAAATTATATATTATAATATGAGTATATTATTACACGTGTTATTTAATAATTGAATTACCAAATTGAAAGAAATGTAGGAATAAGAGTTCTATCGGCTTTTTCGGATACTTACAGAATTAAATCAGATTTTTTTTTCAATTACCTAACATTTTAGGAAGAAGACTTTTTTATTATGTATATTATTAGTTATTACATCATAATATTACCAATTTAATTAAATCTGAAATAAGAAAAAAAATAATAATACTATTCATGCAAATAAATGTGTAGGATCCAAGTTTTATATAGACGGTTAAGTAAATAAAATCTAAAAGACTGACTATAATTAGCACTAAACATGAATTCAATCAACAAAAAAGGGGTGATCAGTGGACCCTTGAAGTACTTCAACATCAAAATTGCCAATGATTAGTTAAAGATAAATAATTAATTTATGATATTTTAATATGCTTTACTTAAATTTTCAGTATGGAAAATAAAAAAATTACAATGTCAAAAAATTATCAACAGGTAGCTAACTGAATAAACGCCACTATTTCCCTGTACAATATGAATAATTATAAAAAATAAATAATCATTAAATTTAATGAAACGTAATCATAGCCATACATTGAAACTTTGTTAAACGAATATTGCAGGTCAGATACTCCACGTAAAGGCATTATTATATTAGGTAATAGTAATTTAAACCATGGTCATGGTGCAATTCTAATTTTCTAGACTTTACTTTTAAGAATGCCGGTTAAAAATACTTGAAATTTATTCAATAGATATTTCCACGCAAATATTATTAAGTACTTAATACACTGCATCTGAATTTTCAAGGAAAGAAAGACAATAAATAATGAACGCTTTACTCCATATCTAGTTATCAAATACAGACAATTATGCTTATGATGCTATTTACCATGCAATAATCAAATTAACAACATTACATTATTTAGTAAACTGTACCTAATAATGTTGTTATTCAGACAAAATTAGTATGTATTTTGATTTATTCGACGTTCCCGTAAAATTCATAACAAAACAGTTTCATTAAAAATTTGTAACCATAATCTGTTAAAAAACTCGTCGTTCGAATAAAATATATTATGTCTAATAATACAACACTGAGTATAAGCCACATAAAATATTATAAGGATTATGAACGATTGCATATACTACGTGCACACAGCGCCACAATTATGTAAAATAGTTATGTTTTATTTTTCGCCCCATGATAGATCTCTGGCAACATTATAATTAATTGACTCATTGAATTTCGATTATTGCCCCGGGTTCAGTTGTCAATAAATCATGAGAAAAATCATGTACATACACGCATACGTACGTATATAGATGACTTTCCTCGTACCTTAGCATTTAATTCGTGAATACAGTGCATATACAATAATAATGCTTACATGCATACTGTACAAAATATACATGAGTGCTTGTTCGTTTGAACATGAACTATGTTTGGAGCGCATTTAATAAATTACGATCACATAAGAAAATGCCACGGTTACTTGTCCGGTGAACATGAGAGATCATTTCCGGTGAAAAGTTGCACAACGTATGGTTCACACCGTGTTCGGGAATAATATGCATTATCTTCGTGTAATAAACAATATATAATATACGTTACATATACTTATATATAATACACTAAGCATAATATGTTAATGTAATAATTCGAAATCATAATATTCTGACGTGTACTTCATTATTTGTAATCAGAAAATCACTGACTTATTGGTACCCCCCGTCCTACGTTTTATTAAATAGCATTAATTTATAAGTAAATTAAGGCATACCCCCAGCATATATACATCACGTTCCAATTTATTTTCCAATTTTCATTTTATAAAAGCACAAAATCGGACGGTCGCTTGCCCAATACCGTCAGTTTTTTATATAACATCCACTTCGGTATTATGCGACTGTCTTAAAACAAATATGAGGTTTGAAACGCATCTATAGGGTGCTTTAAAATTTGAAGAAGAATTGATTTTATTCTATGAATGATAAAATATGTTCTCATTTTTTTTTTTTTTTTTTTTTAATCAATTTATCGTTTCAGTAAATTCCACAAACCCTAGTTGAAATAGACAGAAATTTATTCCAAATATATTATTATGTTTTCTAAATTGCAAAAAATATAATCATAAGTTATAAATGCAAGTAGCTAAACCAGAAAAAAATGAAATACTATTATATTTACAATTTATTAGATACTTTTATTAATTTATTTTTTTACATTATGGCTTTTTGCATCGACCATGATTTGCCAGTTTAATTCGGTATCCTATTCGACTAAATTTAATTAAACGTTTAAAGTCTCTACATCTCCTTAGATGATGGTACTTTTTTATCTGGTTGGTCCAGAGCTGTATCTTATTAGACATTTATATGTGCTACAATGCATGAAACGAATAAATATAAAAAAGAATTGTTCAAAATTGCGAATTTTGCTGAAATGATATAGAAAACAGAAAGTGACGATATGGTGATGATATCATGACAATATTGAATATAATTTAATCATAAAATACATAACACCGTAATGCTGTTCACTGCGACCTGAAAAACACCGCCGAATTCATGTACTTACACCCATATTAATATAATCAGTGATCGATGAAAATAGTGACGAGGGAATCAAATAATATCTTTCCATAGCGCTTTTCTTAGTGTGATTTTATTATGGGAATTGATAATATAAAAATAAAAATTGATACATAATTTTTATTTTTTAAAATATTTGCATTGTTAAACCTGAATCGCGCAACAAAAATATTGCCAATGACTTTTATCTTTACCACAACAAATTAATCAATTCCTACAAAACCGAAAGGAAATTAAATTTATAATTTATTGCATACTAGTTTACTGTTTCGAATTGAAATGATTTATAGCCTAGTACGTAAAAACGTGTTGAGTTTCTCGATTAGTGCTACTTCCGCGACTATTTCATACGGACTGTCCTGCCTGCTGCTTGAATGATTTTTTCCCCATCTTTGACGCCCCCTCTTTTTAAAACACCAAGTCCACTTCATACGATAGTTTATTTATGCGAGTAAAGCATCTCCGTAAGACCGTCTTGGGCACTGGAAAGTGTATGTGCGAACGTATACGACATCGCGCGTGTTCTCGCTTTCGCACTTAATCCTACACGTCACTGCGTTTCTTAACCCATGAGTCGCAACCCGATTTTGGTTCACAAATAATTATTTTGAACGGATCACCAAGAAATTAAAAAGTTGATTTAATGTTTTCAATTTAGACTTAAGACTAAATAGTCTTATAAAAACAAATTGATGAAACAAATTTCGTAAGATATTTTTTCGAAAAACAAAGATGAATACACAGCATTACAATCTTTAAAATCTATATTTAATATACTAATACATATTATGTACTTGATCGAAAAGGATTCAATTCAATAAACATTGTAGACGTTAAATCAACCCGTACTTATATTAGTATCAACTACATCGATATTATTGTAAATTTCACACTGAAAGTACCTGCAGCTATTATTATATACTCGTGCCCTGCAGTTTATGTATAGTGTTTATACTGTTGTAAGTCAATATAATGTACCTAATAATTAAATATAATCATACAATATTATTTATTAGTTTTATATAAAACAAATAATATATGTATTTTGCAATAAAATAATTATATAATTATGTAACTATAATATAACATTTACAGGCTAAATACCTGCTACTTAATAACTTACTGTTGTTAAAACATTGTTTATATTCTTTATCTCAGAATGTATTATTTGTATTGTTCAGTACTGTCTTATTCATTATTTTAATAAGTATTTAATTTTTATAATTTATTATATTAAGCTGTACTTATTTATTTTGGATTTAAATATTATTTTCATAACTACATACACCTGCATTATTCCAATAAAAAAAAATATTATTAATTTTAAATTTTTAACACATGTATTATCATCAGTTTGAAGAAATGTATAAATAAAATGTTGTTATATTATGATAATAATTATGTACTGATTCAAAGGAAATTATTCATAAAATATATGAGGAGTTTATTAGATATAAATAATATAACTCCTTTAGTTTAAGTAAAATCATAAAAATAAGGAAAGCACTACAATTACATGTTTGAAACAACTTCATTATTATAAACTTTAAAGTAATTTATCTTCTAATTAGACATAATTTTTTAATTCAATAAGAACTAATCATTCATTTTATTCCATTATTTTGATAGTTCTAGTGACACAGAAATAAAATTAATGCAATTTTGATTTAATTAAATGAAATTTTAAATCATTGATCTAATGAAAAGTTGATAAGTATTCAATTTAATGAATAAACATCATAGGCTCGAAAACATGTTCAATTTTCTTAAATTTAATATAAATTTTTACCTTAATATATGAAATATTTCTCTGAGTGTAGATAGTTTTGTTGACTGTTTCCTGAACCCAGTTCGGAACAGTCGTAAGAATATTTGGCATTAACATAATTATTCGTATTATTCGTAGTCTATTTTTTTTTATTTTTTTTTGTAATAAACTATTTATGAACTTGTGTACCTACTTGAATTTAGAACTTATATTAATTGGTTTTGATACACGCACGGTATGGTCATAATTGCAAACATTTATCGTGACCGCACCAACCCCCCCCCCACGAATCGGGTTAATTAAATAGTTTGTATCGCATGCCGACAGTACTACGGTACACCTGAAGAGATTGAGGGAACCGCTGACGTTCGATGCTTTTTCCAAATAGGTAACATTCTGTGATAAGAGATTGACGATGGTGACTGAGGCTGCGCGTTCGTCTATCGAACTGGAGCGCAACGAACATAATACCAATAATGATATTATTATTATATACCGCGGGATATGATGACGACGGCGGCGGGCGCTATATGAACCGATAAATCATCGAGCACCATACATACGCGTTTTACGGATTAGTTGCAATATTAAAAACAGCGTCGTCCAACGAAACCAGTCGGCCGGTTATTAATTGGTCGGGTATATTATAATAGTATTATTGACGCACAAATATGCATTACGCGACTGCAGCAGAATCGCGACCTTACTGCATCAAGCGACTCTTATAGTTCTCATACACCTATATGATATTATTATTAAACATCGTAATAAGGCGTCTGTTGACTGCGTGAGAAGTGTTATTTTTAACGACCCGTTGGGTGTTGTATTGAAATTGAAAATAATCAATACGACTACATACATATTCTATACTGTAGTCTACGTACTGTATACACGTGTATAACGACTACGCCACGATCGTGTGTAACATTATAATATGCACTGTCATAAACCATCGGCGACCGCGTGTTATATATTATATATGTATTTACGCATGTGTATATTACAGCTGTGACGCGGAAAATGTGCGTGCTCCCAACACACAAGACTTCCAACTTTGCCTGACAACGTCTGCAACACATAATTTTTTGTGATGTCGACATATTATTTTTATTGCTTCGTTCGAAATCAAATCTTTTTCTTGTATAGTTCACGTTCTCGACCATCCGCAGCGGTTGCAGCAGTGGGTTATTCCGCAACCAAAAAATCGGTTTATAGTGTTTATACGGCGAATAAATACGAATTATTCATGATGAACTTAAAAATTGATTTTTCTTGATTTAAAAACCTAGCGTCACTATCTTTGACGTAAATTGTGTCAACTTAAAATTTGAAATGAATGTTCCGAAAAAAATGATTAACCAGGTCAATTTCGAAAAAGTTAATGAACATTTAGATCAGTGCTTCTCAACCTTTTTGAAACTGCCACCTCCCTAGGAAGCAAAATATTTTTCAATACCTCCCCCATCCACCCAATGGATAATATGTATATATAAAAATGTAAATATATTATTTAAATATAATTTAAGAGGATAATTGAAATATTCTGAAATGTATTAGTCACTGAAATAGTTTTGCTCCGTGATTCAAAGCCAATTTTTTTACGTTTGATTCAAAGTTTGTGAGGTGGAGTCTCCTTTCCTTTTTTGGTTATTAGATCCGTTACCGCACTAAATTCTCATTAAATAATGAACAAGGTAATAAGAAGGAAAGACAATTATTAATTTTTGTACGACAGTCCACAGTTCAGGATAGATTCGACTGATGGTAGACTGGAGCTAAAATTCTGTGGAGTATTCACTATTCTTGAAACTTGCTTCTAACAATAGATCTAGATTAAATTACAAATAAATTAAATTTATTATGTAAATTATTTTGTTATATTAGGTACAAGTATGAATTAAAAATTTAAAAATAACAAAATCAACGCTAAAAACACTAATTAGTGCTGTAATTATGCAAAAAAAAAAATCATCGAATACACAAAATTAAATTTTTATACTTGGTATAGTATTTGTTACATGGAATGTACTATTGGAAAGTATTTTCAAAAATCAACCGAAAAAATATGCACTTTTAAGTCCGGGCTATATGATAATCAATAATGTATTTAAAAACTCACATATTTGTTAATGCACAGACTGGCCAGCAGAAGTCATCTAGAAATCTAGATATCTAATATTATAATCTTAATCCTGAACAAATACATAACTTTGTATTTATAAAAAAATATAAGTTATTTATTAAGCAGCGATTTTAATATTATAATATTAAAATTAAATATTTATAATATTTATTACAGCAGTATAATACTAAACTATCTATACTATATTATAATTAATGTATTTACAACTACACGCCGGCAGATTATTATGAGCATTGAAACCAGAATAAATTAATTTTCATTCTGTCAAAAAATCGCAACTGCGAATATGAGATTACAAATGAAGAAATACATTGAAAAAAATTGATCGTTTTACAAAGATATAATTGATTTCATTATAAGATATTATTTATTATGAGTTCTTATTAGATATAGATATGTTAAAAAATATAAATTCCTTGGTTATTATTTATTATTATCTAAAATGTTTTAATATTTATAAGATATTATTATTTATAACATCAATATTTATAATATTATTAAAATTATTATTCTTTTTTAATTCATTGTATTTCTTATTTGAATATGATATAAAAATAAACTGGCCAATATAGTAAAATGTTGGTTACTAGGTAAACTGTATATACATATGAGATTTATAAAACGTAAACTTATAAAAAAAATTCAATTAATTTACATATTCATTATTAACAGATTATTTCACAGTAGTATTTTACCGTAAATGTCTAATTGTCCGCTCTAAGTCGTTTTTAACAGTGTCTTCAATGCAAATTTTATTGTAAAGTTTTCAAAGTTTTTTTGTTTTTATTTACCTATAAGACTTTTCAGAATCCAGGGATTCGGTGAACTGCAGTCTTAAAAATAAAAAAACTGGTCATATAAATATATTTTATATTTATAGTTAATAGTTAGCAAGTAAGTAAATATAAATTAATTTATAAGTTAGTTTACAAGTTATTATTTTAATTAGCAATTAAATTAGTTTATTTTAGTAACTATTTAAGTTAGTTTGTAAGTTAATAAGTATGTTAGTTTTTAAGTTAGCATATGTAAAGTGGATTAGGCCTACCGGGGAAACCACTATAAAAAAAAAAAAACGCTCTGTGTGTGTAATACCTCATAATTTCAAGTTAAATAACACAATAACGCATAATTGATTGTTGTTTAATTTAATTTAAGGTAGAGTGGAAACTTATACATAATTTTTATCATACAATTCAAATATCTCTATGTATATAAAATATAAAAAAATTGCTGTTCGTTGGTCTCCGTAAAACTCAAAAAATGGCTGAACCGTCGTTTGTATGTATATATATATATATATATATATATATGTATGTATGTATATAGTATAATGTATATAATGTATATATGTATATATATAGTGAAATTTTTTTTTTTTTTTTTTGATTTAATATCTACAAAAAGGATTTATGACCTATTGAGGAACTTCCAGGAACAAAATATCTTCGTTGTGAAAAATCCTTATTCAAAAACTTTTGACAGTAAACTTGTATGTCATCAAACGAGATCACTCCCTACCATGGGCGCCCGGAGGGGGGCAAGACGGGGCATCTGCCCCCCCCCCTGGAATTCAAATAAAATGTTGAACATTTTAACTTTTATTTTGATTTATAAACATTTCATCGATATTTTTACTTTACTGTGTGGGGTTGTTGATTGTAAAAACACTAATAACAATATATTTTAAGACGTACAAAATAACGCATATTAGTGTATTACATTAAATACGTTTAAATTCTGTGAATTTAAATTAATCGCCTAGTGCAGCGTTTCTCAAACTGTGGGTCGCGAACCACTTATGACGATATACGCCCACAACGTAGAGAAAGGTAACGAGTTAGATAACTGAGATAACTAAAAATAAACCGAATGTACAATATCATATTGGGAATTATTATTATAATTGTGAAATGAAATCAGTTGTCATTTTATCAAAATCTACGGTGAAACACGGACCACGTTAAATTACGTACGTACTGTATTTAGTATATTTAATATTTTGTTTTATTGTTAATACTGTTATGGACATCAGACATTTTTTTAAAAAACCCAAACTATGTAATTCTCTTAGTGAAGCCTCTACTGGCTCTACTTCAATTGAAATAAATAATACAGTCAATATAGAGTCGTCGGAATCGTGTGTAATTGAAAGTGCTTCGGTTACCACGAATACAAAAAATAACGACGGTCATATCATCTTAACCAATGAAAAACATATTGGAAATTATTTGGACGTCGAAAATATTGACGATTATTTAAAACATGAACTTTTACGAAATCCTTGGGTACCGAATACTACTTATGACTTTAAGAGTGATTTAAAATTAGGAAGAACTCGAGCATTTAAACATCAATGGTTGCACGAAAATTGTTCTTAGTTGACATATTCAGTATATATTTCAGACATATTCACTCTTGAGGGTGTGAAAGGAGCTTATTGTAGAATATGTGTGTTGTTCAAGCCATCAATTCATAGAGGCGTACAAGGTGGATTTTTAGTAAAACCGTTTATTAAGTATAAGGATTTTCATGCATCATCTAAAATACACTTATCTTCAAATTGGCACACTGAATCAATGTCAAGAGCGAAAGATTTTATGGATGTTATGAAAGGTAAAAAAATTAGTGTTATTGAACAAGTAAATTCTGGATTGCATAAAGAAATAGAAACTAACAGGCTAAAATTAAAACCTATTATATCAACTATTTTGTTTTGCGGAACTCACGACCTTCCCTTACGAGGGAAAAAATCAGATTCTGGTGTTTTTCACGATATTTTGAATTTTCGTATTGAATCTGGCGATGAGATATTGAAAGATCATTTTTTAAATAACGTGGGAAATGCTAAATATTCGTCCCATAGAACTCAAAATGAATTAATCAAATTGTGTGGAAAGATATTAAAAGAAGAAATAGTGTGCGAAGCTAATGCCGCGAATGCGTTTTCCATTATTTCTGACGAATCGACAGATATTTCTGGTGTTGAGCAGCTAACAATTGTAATTAGATTTTTAGACAAACAGTCAAGTCCTATAAAGATTCGAAAAGAATTCCTTGGCTTTTTTCCATTAGATAAATTAGACGCAGGATCAGTTGCTATTAAAATTTTATCATTTATGGAAGACAGTGGCCTTAATTTAAGTAAACTTTGTGGATAAGGTTATGATGGTTGTGCTACAATGGCTGGCTAAGTAGGCGGCGTTGCTAAATTAATTCGTAACCGATATACAAAAGCTTTATATTTCCATTGTGCTAGTCACCGATTAAATTTAGTAATTAACGATCTAAACAAAATTATGGTTATTCGTAATACTATTGGCACAATAAAAGAAATTATAAAATTTTATCGTGAAAGTACACTTCGAAGAAATCTCATACCCAATATACCACTTTTCTGCGAAACACGCTGGTCTTCAAAGTATAAGAGTATTAGCCTGTTTTCTGAAAATGTTATGGCTATAATTCAAAGCCTTCAATCTTTGTCTATTAATGGTATTATAAATTCGAATACAAGACAACATGCACTATATCTATACTCCTCAATCTCGAATTTTACATTTATAATTAATATGAAAATATTTGCTAAATACAGCGCTATTTTAGAACCGGTTACAAATATTTTACAAGGTGTATCAATGGAGCTTTATGAAGTTCGGGAACATGTGGAGGAATTGTTAAAAATGTTAGAAGACAATAGAACAAATGCAAATGAAATCTTTGATTTATTATTTACTGATGCCAAATCTATAGCAGATGATTTTGAATTCACTATAACTTGTTCCAGAATAACTGGAAAACAATCACACAGAAACAATTATTCTTTTGAATCTCCCAAAGACTATTATCGAGTGTCAATTTTTCTACCTTATCTAGATTCAATAATTCAGTGTATTAAAGAAAGATTTGAAAAAAGTAATAGTGTTGCTTTTTGACTACAACATTATTATTAATATGCATTTAATGTGAAACGTGCATAATTGCGTTAAATATTATTAACTACATTAATAACATTATACTGGAATTAAAAAGTAATTAAATAGGTATAAACCGCATTACGATATTGTATAAAATATATGTTCAAATTATATATTGAGTATATTATGCGTATTAGTATTAAACGAAAATATATTACGTGTGTGTGCTCAAGATAACATTTACTTGATTAATACCACAATATGATTTAAATACGTTGTATATTTTCTAGAGGGAGTAAGCTATAGAGAGAGAGAGTGAGAGAGTTATTAGCATTATTTATAAAAATGAAAAAACAAGAGTACACTGAAAGCATAGCAAATATTTATAAATTTTATAAAATTGAAAATCTGTTAGCTGAAAGTGAAAGTTGGTATAGTTTATGGGAAAAAAAAGACTGCTGAAGTATGGACATAATAGATTTACTAGAACATAGCAAAATATTTTGCTCTAGCATTACAATTGCATTAGAAATTTTTCTATCTTTGCTAGATACAAGTTGTACAGCTGAAAGGTCATTTAGCACTTTACGAAGAGTTAAAACGTGGCTTCGGTCTACGACGGGTGAAGAACGATTAAATGACCTATGTATGTTAAGTGTCCATCGTGAAAGAATTAATATAAGAAAAGAAAAATTCATTGAACAATTGATAACAAAGTTTGCAATAGAACAACCACGAAGACTTCAGTTTTTATTTAATAACGAATAAATTTTGTTTTACATTTTATAAGGAATAAACTTTTTTTAATGTGTTTTTTAGTGTTTGATTCCCCTCCTTGATAAATTTCCTGCGGGCGCCCATACTCCCTACCCTACCACCCAAAACGAACTCACCACCCCACTACTGCCCGAAACGAGCTCACCACCCCTCAGTACTTCTTCACCACTCACCCCGGGGGGGGGGGATATCACCCACATTGAAAAGCACTGATTTAGATGAAGCAGTATTTACTGATTTATTAAAAATTATTAAAGTGACAATTACATTACCTGTGAGCTCGGTCACGTTTTCATCTATGAGAAGGATTAACACATAATGTACGAGGTATCATAGCTGAGGATCACTTTGCTAATTTATCAATATTGAACATAGAAAAGATATTGTCGTAGATAAAGAAATAATATTTAGACAAATTTGCTAAAAGCAAGAATACACCTATAAAATTGGCCAATAACTTTCTCTATAATTAATATGTTAGTCTGAATAATTTATTTCAGTTGAAATTTAAAAAGTACATATGAATTCATTATTCAGCAAAATATGTTGATAATATCTATATGTATCCTGATATATGGACATGTATTTTTGCACAGAAGGTAATGTTTATAAGAAAATTAGTTGTTAAATTGTTGTGACTAGAAAATTAATAATATAATCGTATAATACTATTATTATTATTGTATTATATAGAAAATTTAAATATGCAAAAATTTATATTTTTTAAAAACTATGAGCCTCCACTGCGCAGAGCCCAAACAAAAATTCTTAAATGCAGAGCCTCGCTCGCCCCGGCCTTAGAACGGCCCTGAATATTCTAGACTTTTACAACGTAAAGAACAAAAAAACTAAAAATTTTTAAAACCGAAATCTCAATAACAATTTCAACACAATTATATGATGGTCTGGGGATGTACACAAGAATATATATAAAATGTACGGTCTACTTATCACCTATACATTATTTTTTAAAATATATTTATATATTTTTACAACTGATTTATAATGTATGTTTATTATACATTGTAAAGTTTACTAGAGCTAATTAAATTATGTTAAAATACCGAGGCCACACTCTCAGTTTATCAACCATCTAATTATTGTTCTACATCGCGATTGTTAGAAGGTTGTAGGTATCTAGTTTTGAAATATTGCAAGACATAATAAATTATTTTCAATAAACTTTATTATCAATAATTTACACAAAACATGTTGGATCGTATTTATAGGCACTGACGTAAGTACTATGTACATTTTACAATGTACATGTACCTCTATTGAGTGCTTATAGTATATTATATTTTTCACACGGTTTTAATAAGAAAAAATCCAAGGAAGAAGAAAAAACATTAAGTATGGTGATGGTATACATAATACATAATTTATACTAATTAATGATTGCATTACATCGCTACGTTTTTAATTTAATTCAATAACAGTTATCAATCTGTAAACTGCAAAGTCTTGAATTTTCAGTAAACTAATTTTTGCAGTTCATAAGTAAAATTGCAAATCATGATTACCTACATGGCTATATATAATGTGTATATACCAAACTTTTTTTTAATATGTATTAATTGTATACAATATATTCAATGCCATACTTTCCAACAAATACTTATGGAAAAAACATTGTTTTTTTTATTAATCAAACACGCTAACATAAGTTTTAAGATTATATCAAATTAACCAAGTTTAAAACTCATACAGGTCATATTTTAATAATTCACCAAGTTTTAACTGTCAGTTAGTTATTACAATTTAAACAATTCTTATTTAATGGTTTTTATGTATACTTTTAGTACTACAGCTCCTCGATAAAATTTGAATTAAGAAAGGATAGTTATTATTTTTTAGTTTTATTTATAGTTTAATTTTAAAAAGATAACAATTAATTATACAAATCTGATTAAAATGGAAGTAGTACAATAAATTTAATGCAATTTTAAGCAATAATTTAATTCAACCAGAAACCAAAAGTGCAACATTTTCAACAAAAATAATTTATTATTAAAACCTGGTACGAGTGCACATACTGCTAAGTATTGGCTTATAATTATAACGCATAAGGTATAAAATACCTATACGTTATATTATTAATTATCTATAGCCATTATTGTTTTAATGTTTTAAAAATACTATGTACAAAATAATGACTTCTGTATCATTTTACTAGAACTCGTCTCATAAGCAAATACTTACTCATATATGTTAATTTTAATTACTACCAATACTACCTATTCATAATCATACATCAATGAATTTGTTCAATTTATTTACACACACATACACAAACCTACCCACGGAAGGTGTGCTATATGACCTCCGTAAAAATTGTTCACTACATTATGTCTTCCACTCTCAATAACATACCGAGCTATAATCGTAATCTTCACAATTTACACATATCCACGAATGGTATGCTCTGGGTCTCCGTAAGAATTATCCTCTATAGTCTAAACCATAAATTCCAAACCAAAATAACTATATTTGATTCTTCCAGTTAAAATGTTTGTAATATAGTATAGAATAAAAAAAGAACCGGACGGGGACTCGCTCTGTTGTACAGTAGGGGGTCGAGTGCAACAGGTTCATAGGATAGGTAATTAAAATGGATTTGTTAAATCTGAATGTAATGCTAAGTATCACTGTATACGAAAACGAATCTGACGGAGATGGCCTGTAAGTCTAGAATAGGTATACATATATATAATATATTATGTTGTACTCAAATTCAAATATAATGTCAAAATTTGTCTTTCAAACACTTATAAAATAAATAGTTGTGCCCATGTATTTTAACAATTTTTGAACGAAAGTAAGAACATTATTTGTGAAATGTTCTAATAAATTTTCAAGTATTTTGTCCCAACCAAATTTTTTTTACCAACAATTATAAAAAATCGAATATTTCAAATGCCTATAATTTGCTTCAAAATCAATAAAATATTTATCAAAAAAAAATCACTTAAAGAAAATGATAATCTTAACAACGGGTAAAAGTTTCATGTTTCAACAAATATTTAAAATCGTTTGAAGATAAATCGTTATTTCATGCAATTTTGTAAAATTTGTAATTCAAATTTCAAACGGTCATAAATATTTTTCCTGAAAGTCCGTTATAAATTGTTTTTATAGTTATTTGAAGAATAACTAATGGATAACTTTCAAGGCATGAACATCTTATTTTGTCGTTAGATTCGCGTTTTCATATTTTCAAGAAAAACTTAAATTTGTGCTGCCATCTACGTACAAACTATGGTTTTCGATACAAACACAGATAGCGCGGCGGTATTGTCCAGTGACATTATTATTATATTATTTAAAATATGATGGGACGCATTAATTTTTTTCAATATAAAAAGGTATGAGTAGGTATGAAAAAGAGTATTTCCATTGCTTAACGGATAAAAAAAATAGCCTACACACACACACAATATTAGTATCTCATTGCAGTATTATAGTTAAACGGGCCATTTTATCATTCATCAGTTAAATAATATTTTAACTAATCTGGGTTCTAAATTAATTGATATAAATATTATAAATATGATATACCTAAGTATCTAAGAGTTATTAAATATAATATAATTTATTCATATGTTATTCAGTGGATATATTATGAAATCGCTATAATATTAATATTTTTAGAAAAGCTACAAAATAACAACCTAATAGTGTTTGTGTTGTTATTATATTGTTCTATTATTATTTTTATTTTATACCAACATCGACAGAACGAATAATGAATACTGAAAATTCAAAAATGGAACCAAAGTTTAATATTTCAAATCGTTGTTGTTGTATTGAAATCAAAATGAAAATAATCCATAACTGGTATGCTATAAGTGAAAACTGTAAACAAAACCGAAACAGAAATATTGTTTATCGGTTTCAATCCCGTCTGTAGTCACTCTGTACGGACGTCGCACGTCTGTGACGGACGTATTTTTTGTACAACTTTTCGATGTATCAACATCAAGAAACAGTTGCTCCTTACGACTTTACCCTTAGGTGTTTGCGATATGCCAATATTAAATCATTGGTTTTATAATAGACTAGCCAACCATTTAAAACCAGGCGCCAATTTCGGACTGTACGTCGGCGATTGTCAACGGTGGGGTGTTCACCTCTCCATACCACGGTAGAACGGGAACGCGTTAAATGGCCGAAAATCTAATTAATTAATCGTTAAATGGTAATAATAAAAAAAATCAAAAATTAATATTGCATCGTTCAACCGTTCCAAAGTGAACGTAATCATGGATTAAATATATTTATCAAGTGTACTATTAATAATTAATCAATTAACGTGTTGTTAAGGAAAATAAAGATAATGCAAACGAATAACGTATACTTTCAATAGTATTACCATTGATTTTATAATATCGATTATAATGTCTATTATAAAATTAATAGTATTACTACCTACTGTAGTATATACGGCTGAAAATGTTACTAATAAAATAAAACTGCATACGCCAGGCTGATAAAATGCTATTATAACAATTAATCTATGTGTCTATGTATAAAAACAGCAATAATCAAAGTGGATTTCAATTATTATTGATTGAGAAATGCCTACTGGATTAAAATAAAAATGTAAATTATAAAATCAATCAATTAAAAAATCATTTAAGATATTTTCCTACTTCTGAAGAAAAAACAAAAAGTACCAATCTACCTCGATTAAAAATGTCTGTTAGAAATACTCACTAAGTGATATTTAATTTCAAGATTACCTACTTACATTTTTATAAATATTATCTAGGTATAATTATATTTTAATTGATAATTATGTTTTTAAGCTTTTTCTACAATTTTCATAATAATACACGTTTCTTTGTAAGACTACAAATTTATTAAAATCAATAGACATGGACAAGAGCGTCCGCAGGATAAAATTCCACCAGGGGAAAGATAAAAATTACTTAAAATATAATATACTAACTTATTAAATAATAGAATAAAATCAATAGTAATATTTTATAATAAAATAATAATTTTTAGATGTTTAATAATTTTACTTAAACAATATTCTTATATTTATTGAAGTTTGTAGATACATTTAAATATTATAATATATTCACTACTATATATTCCCAGGTAGACAATGGCCCCGTTGCCCCCCCCCCCTGCGAGTACCCTTAAACGTGTATATTGTTTATTCAATTCTTTGAAATTTTATCACGTCCCGTCCAAAGTATTAGTAGATTAATCTACTCCAGAGGTCACCAAATATCCCCGTGAGCCACATACGGCACGCGAATGTATTTTAACTGAGCTTTATTTTAAATAATGGAAAACCCCGGTAGTTTAAGCAATTAATGTGTTGCAATACGCGTGGCTATTTTAATTAATAGGTATTACAGTTAATTACTTATTATGCATATTGTTAAATTTTACCGACAGTAGTGATAATACGATAAAACGATATAACTTTGACCGGTCGGCGTTATTATAACAATATAATAATTAATATGTTAAATATGAACTTTGATGTCCTACGAGAAATTTCTTGATACTTTGAATGGCCCTTGATATTAATTAATGACCCCTGATCTACTCAGCGTATCAAATGTTAATTAGTTTATTATTATTTAGTCTATAATATACAGATGAAAATCGAAAAATATGTTAGTGTTCTTATAATCAGAGCCGTCTTTTGGTTACATCAAGTTAAGGCCGTTAAGGGACCCTTTATTAAGAAGCAGCAAAAATAAAAATCGGAATATTCTATGTACCTTTTGTCCGATGACTTAATTCTTTTGAAATTAAACCACTAACTAATATACTAAAAAAAAAACCTACGCGCTAGATGCACCATAAGTATAATTTAGAACATCCCGTTCTAGCGCGAGTCTCTTTAAAGGTGGAAGTGTATAAAGTAGGTACCCAAATAGTTATTTTGCGAACTCACTCTCGTTTTGCTTGCGATTTACTTGGTAAACAATTAAAATAAAACCGAAACTCGTAAAATAACAGTATAGGTAATAAGTACAGTATAATCTGATATTAGTTTAAAATATAAATACCTAGTACATAACTATAAATACTTTACTAATGTATGAAATTTTCACTGTTAAAAATTATATACCGGTAAACATTCAATACGTATTAAAATTCGTCAATTTAAACTATTTTAAAGTGTGATTCACGACAATTGAACGAATTTTTATAATTAAAAATAAATTAAAGATTTTTCGAAGATTGTATTTATTAGTATATTATAATAAATGGAGGAGCTAGTGTACCTATTTATTTCGTATTTTCGTCAGTCCACTTTTCTTTAGAGCCACTATTAATATTATGTTGAGTTATTTACTTATCAGGTAGTCATAATTAAAACATATTGATTAACTGTTTTATGACAATAACATTCGTATTAGTTAGTACTTAGTTAACAAAATTGGATGTGTTGTATCAATACCGAAGTTAGTCCAAACTTCAAAGATAAAGTATAATGTAAATGCAATGTATCAGCATAAAATATACAATAGAAACATTTTAAGACAGGATCATGGCGACCACATGAATATTCCGTTTTATTAATGTTCCCGGCTATCAAGAAGAATATCGTCAATTGACAATTTAATAACGATTCGTAAATGAAATAACTGTGTAAAACATGTTTTCATTATATATATATATATATAAGTACCTTATACCAATGCTTTTTAAGTAATCGTACAGCAAATTATACATTTATATTAAAAAATTATATAAAAAAAAAAAATCAACTATACTTTTGATTTATTTGTTAATGTTTGGTATATTTATTAATTCGGAAGATACTATATTTCTCCTACCTTAAAAGTCACAATTAAACACGCCGCTGTTAAAATTGCCGCGGTCTCCGTCAAACATAACGCGGCATAATTGCATGAGAAATGTGAAAACAGCGATCAGCCGTTACTACTAATAATAAAATGATATTACATTATGATGACTGTTGTCTGTTATGTTGTTATATCATATGATGTGGTGGAAAGACGACCGTGGGCAACATTTGATCTTACATGGTTTTTCTTTTTTTTTTTTTAATTTAACTTGTTGTAATTAGACAGTGTCGGATATTCCGAAAACATATTAGGGGACTCCAAGTACTCCAACTTAATGAATGATGTCTAATTAATACTACATTGATAATCATTTCTTAATTCAAGAAAAATGCCCAGAATCATTATCATTTGGAACTTCTATAACTCTTTTCACATTATACGATTTTGATAGAACAGTAAAAACTATCTTACCGTACGAGGTACAAATAAAATCGTATGTGTAAACATGAGCGTTTGATCACATAATACGCTACATCATAATCTTATCCGAATACCGGAATACCAGCATTTTTTCGAGACCGTATAATAAATAATATGAAAGGGTATATTCAGGCGTGCACCCAGGATATTTGTTTGGGGGGGGGGACTTAAACATTTTCCTATTTTCTTTACATACAAGTAAATAATTACCACAAATTATAAATGGTAATTATTTTACTATTATTCTTATATGTTATATTATATGTTTAATCACAATCATCATTATAGTACCTACTATATTTGTGAAAATATGCTAAAATAATAGATAATTTAGTGAAAAATACGTTTTTTGGGGGGCTTCAACCCCAAAGCCCCCTGGGATATTATGCTCTTCACCAATCCAATAAGATAATATTTTGCCGTCAAAACCGTACGTGTAAAGAGCCTAAAGATGTTGTAAAACGCATAGATATTTATTACGTATAGATTGTTATTTTCGTGACTCGAAATCCTATTAAACATTATTAAAAAAAATACCTAAGTCCCGCGAACGATTTATTATGTTGCGTGGAGTTTAGAAATATTTTCACTCCATAGTCCATACATTATGATATGTAAACTATGTTGCTCCCGCGGTATTCAGAGTTAGGTACGTCGCTATTCGCTATGGCAACAATTAATGTACTCCTGGCGCTTACCCTGGAACGTTTAGAGCAAAAATTAATCAATTAATATTTAGTAGTTGCTTATCTCCATCTACTTATCGTAGATAAATTTCTGAATTGTTTGATATTAAAAGGTTATTTAAGTTGTTTTGAACAAATAAATGTCACACTGTCACTTATGCACTTTTGCCTAGATCGAGACTCGATTATAAATCTAACGTTATCATAGTACCTACGTGAAAACGATAAGTAATATTATATTGGATATTAACTTTAATGTTAAGAATTACAAATGTATAAAACAAAAAATGAACATTGTCATCATTAATTAAATTATCTTGCGTACATAAAAAAAATAACAATATCAATAATTATTGCTTATTATTACCCAATGCAATTACTACCGAAAAATAGGCAAATGTATAACTATTTCATAAATTAATTTTAATAAAACACATTTAGTATACATGTCTGCCATATTATATGTTAATTTTTCTAACCGATGACGATAGGTAATAAATTTGATACGTACACCTACGTAAATGTATTTGCTAATTGATAAAAATATAAGTATAATCATTTATTATGAATTTATGAATACTAGTATTAATAATCAATGGTATAATATAATATAATATATCTTCTGCGCATTCATATACTAGACAGACACTAGACACTAGACTACACTGTAGTATTTGATAGGTGCTAGCAACTTCCGATAGGTAAGGCACCACTCGATAATAATTGTAATGTGGAATTAAAGAGGCAAAACAAAAATCTTAAATACAAATCATCAAATAAAATTATAGGTTGTAAACAGTGATCCAAAAATGTGTAAATACTAATTAATATTAGTAATATTATATTACTAATAATATGTCTCGCTGTGCCACTGGATAATAAATAAAATACACTGTGCATATAAGACGTACACTTATTGATTTTTAATCCTAAGTCCAAATGTCAACAAACATGATGTTTAACGCGTTTTAAACGATTTTTCATGCTATTTGTAATAATTAAGTTTATGACAAAAGTGCATACTTTGACCAGAGACGTAGTCAAATGGTGCGTCACATGTGTAAATTTAATTTTTCAAATAGGTCAAATTTACAACTGAAATGAGTTACTGAAACCAAAATTGTAGTCTGCTAAAACTTGTTACCGTAATTTTTATTTGTACCTACTAAATTCGTTTTTAAAACTAAAATTGGAACGTGAATAATTTTTTCCGAGTATATGTCTAAATTGATAAACAACTCGATAATCATACACGTAGAATTTTTGTATTATTTTTAAATAATGGATTCATTAAAAGCAGTAACTCTATGTAGGTACTACGTTCGATAACTTGTTAACTCTTTTTGTTAGTAAACGTAAATATAGAAAAACGGAGCGTTAAGTTTTAATGTTATTTAAAAAGAAATCATACTCGACGGAACGTTTTGATATTCATAAATCGAAACAGATTAAGGGCAACATAAAAATCGAGACAATAGATCATATAATACATCTTTTTTGTTCGAATTCGCACGTAACCTCTTAATTTATCATCAATCGTAGAACTCGTTTTTTATTTTATTTTTTTCTACGTCTTTAATAAAATTTCAAATCGTAAATGATCAAACCGTGAACAATTGCAATTCGTTTCGGCCAAAGAAAAAATACGTGGCCAGTACAACTTATATAGCTTTCCTCATTTCAGATACGCTTAAACCTCCAGTGAAATCGTAAATACATCACAAAACCGTATAAATTGATAATATATTAATATTCACCTATTATACTTTGTGTATGTACTATACACACGCACATTCGTCTGCTTTTCAAAACGTTGTAAATTCGTAACTGGACCGACGAAAATGTTGAAATCATACTAAAACTGTTGCTCAATTAAAATTATTTTTTTCAAAGGACAAATGAAAATAAACGTACACACAAGTTTCATAGGTATTTTTACAAGTTTATTTCATAGCAAAATTGAATAAGTAGATACCTTAAAAAATTATAATAGATTCATAAAAAAGCGAATTATATTATAAATCCAACACAAATACTTAATAGTACAAAAAATTAATAGTTAACAAAATTAGTCTTAAGTATAAATCATCATATAAATGTATAAAAAATAGGGCACTTACCATATTCCTAACCTGATTACCGTTAAAAAAAAAAAATTAATCATAATATAGACGTATACAAAAAAAAAAAAAAAAAATTGATGATGGTAAATGATATAAATCAAGGAAAATGCCCATTATTAACACGAAAATACAATAATAAACATTGTAAATAGTCAGATCGATCCAATTCAGTCAGATGGAATATATATTCATTTATATATATTATAACATACAATAATTATTGTCATGGAAAAATAGTAGTATTTATTTTTTATTATGCAATTTAAACTATAGAGTGCATTAGTTGAAAACCCGTAGTAAATAAACAGTCACAGTCAATACATTTTTAAAATTCTAACATTTGTCTGTATGAGCAAATTCATACAATATTATTCCTACCCTAACGTTCTATTGAACTATTTTTATCATTTGCTCATCAGAGTATAATTTGTTCATTTATAATCCGACATATTACAATGATAATTTATAGACAAAATTACTTTTGTCTATCATACAAAAATACAAACCTAACATATAACAAAGCACACATAAGTAATAATAATAATCATGTAAATCTGTAAATACAACAAACATTTGGAAGACACTAGTTGTACATGTTATTTTAGATATAAAAGTATTATCTGAACTGTAGTTTAAGTAAAATTCAAAAATCACATGTTTATATAAGGCACTTTGGAAGCTCATAGTGAGGTATACCCGTACAAAAAAAAAAAAATAATAATAATAAAACATTGATAAAAAAAGAAAAAAAAAACAATATTTTATCACATAGCGTTAAACAATTTATGAGCTCTGAAATTCGTACTTACAAACTAATAATTCACTTAAGTACTACACTTAAAACTAGTTAATACTAAAGAGCTTATATTTAAGTTACATCTAAATTATACGTCTGTGTAATTTCATATATTTAGGAACAAGTGTCGCGGTTAATCCTTAAATACTGCATACATAATATAAATTATTATATCAAATAATACGCACACTGTCCTACAATTACATAAATAAAAAAAATCCCTAATATAAGACACAGGCAAATAACATAGAACACAAAGTGTTTTATTTGGTCATATAATGAGGACAATATTAAAAATAAACATAAAATTCCAATGTTTAGGAAACAAAATTAAGTTAATAAATGTACTAAGAACATTTATACAGTGGATATAGTTATTAATTAATAATAATTGTAATAATAATAAAAATCAAGATAATCAACTCAGATTGATAATTGAGCCTTAAAACTATTTGTTCAAACGAGTTAGGAAAATAAATGTTTCATTTCATTCAATAATTTGGATAGCTAATACTGAACCCTGATTGATAAAGTTTCCATGAAATCACAACAATGAGCAAATATGAAGTTTATTTAAAGGTAATAATAATAAAAAAATTAAAAATAAAAAGCTAGAGAGCTTTAGCTACTCTAACTTTTAAAATGGATGTTGTGACGCATCTAGGAACTTACTCTAACGCAGTGTGATACTTGCGTATGTGCACCCTTAAATTACCACTCTGTTTGGCCCGATATTCACAATGAGGACAACGATGAACTGGCTCTTTTCCTCCACATTCAAACACTTCATGACGTTTCAATGTACTCTTCCATCGATATCTCTTGCCACAATGCTGACAACTAAATGGATTCGCTTGAGTTGTGCGCACATATTTGGAATTTTGTTCAAAGTTTTTCCACCATAATGAACCTAAGGGAAGTACTGTAATAAATATTTTTAATCAACATATATAATCGACTTATGTCAAACAGACAAAGTCATAAAAATACCTTGATCTTGCATATTTGGTGGTATATTCATGCCTCCATATTCAGTAAGTTCCATACCTAAGACATTTATAAATTTGAACATTAAACATAATTTTGTCAACAAATACTAAAGAATTTATTTTGATTACAGTACACTATTAACATAATTATAAAAGTAAATGAAAAAATTTATATAAATAGCTCAACAACTTTTAAATCAATATAAAAATGTATTTTACCTTCTTCAGGACGGAAATTATTCATGTTAATTTGTGTTGAACTAAGAGTAGAGACAGTTGTGCTCGTTGTGCATACATCAATATGGGTATTGATATCACTCTCGCTGGCTTCTTCTTCCGTGTCTGTTCTTTCAAGTTTTATCTCATTTATTGAATGATCAGAAGGCCAGCACTTATTATCTTCTTTATCATCAATTAATACACCATTTACATCAGATATCTCTTCTTCAGGTTTAATAGTTGCAGATTCCACCACAGGTTTAGGAATGATTGGAGGAGATGGAATATTAGCCTTGCCTTCACCAGCTAAACTGGGTGCAGTGGGATTTGGTGTATTATTTACATCTAAACTATTAGCATTAGTACGACTTGGATTAACAGGTGACACCACAAGACTACTAAAGTTTTTCACAGGTTGTACTAATTTACGTCGTTTGGTATTTGGTATAGTAGGTACAATGGTTTGTGGTGGTAAAGGGGGGATGGTCATGGATGGATCAAAAGCGCCATCAGAAACTTTAGGTGTAACAGATTTCTTTGGCAGTCCTGGTGAAATATTTCTAGTTACATTTTTTCGAGTATCTAATTTTCGATCAGATCGACCACTACTTTCAGTAAGCCCTTTAATTTGCAATGATTCTGCTGCTTTCAGAAATGACCCAAGTTGATCTTGAGTAATATTCACTTCACCGCGATACATATAATCCATCATAGACCGCAGTTCTTGATATGTTACATCTTTTAGTATGAGCACCGGATATTTATCAAAATGTTGATTTAATAGCATCTGAAATAAAAATAAATAATAGTTAACTTATTGAAAAATATTTAATAAAAGATATGTTCATTTAAAATTGGCTAAATATATAATCGAGTATATATTAATTATTGAGCTATACAAATATATTTTTAATCTACATATATTAGATCTTAGATAAACAAAAAACTTAAGTTGCACAGACACGTTTTTATTAAAACGCTTCAAGACTAGACAAATAATAAGAATAAAAGTTCTATTTTATAATAGTGATCTGATAATTTCAAAAAATATTCAATGCCGTGAAAAAATAAATTTTAACAATACTGGTACACCAACATTTTATAATATCACTTATTAGTTTATTACACTAAACTATTTATAATAAAATTATTGATGATATTATATTTTATAGGTAGAAAAGAGCTCAACATTTAAATTATAAAACTTTTACCAAAAATAAAATTTAAATTATTATTGTTAATTTATTTTATGGCATCTCATAAAAATTATACAACATACAAAATTAATTCTAAGAATTAATTATAAAGCTTCCAACTTCATTCACAAATTATGATAAAAATAATTAAGTTGTTATTAATTTACTTAAAATTAAATACACAGATAATATGGCCTAACGATAAGTCATGACTTCATGAGACATTTTTATTGGAGCCTATAGTCCTATAGCACGGTGGGTACACTATTATTAAATAATAATTCACATAGTTTGCTAGTGGTATTTAATAAAAGAGGTCAAGTTGACAAAGTGTATCAGACAGCTGTCTGAATAATGTCATTCACTCAATAGTCTACCGGAACAAGAAAAAAAGAAGTATGAGCTAATTTCTCCTCTCATATACACACTAAACAATATATTAGATCCTACACATTTATTGCCTATTGTGTGACATATTATTTTCTTTTTTATTGTATATACAAATTCCTCAAAAAATAATTTTTATACATAATACCTTTAAAAAAAAAAAATCAAAATAATTGAATTTGATTTATTTTACACAGTTAAATTGTAAATACATATAGCGTAAATATAACAAATACAAATATTTTTTCAAAAAGTTTTAATATAAAATAATGAAAATATGTATCTAAATAAACAGAATTTTCTTACATAAAAAAATATCTAGGCCACTTTTTTTTATAATGTGCCTTCTATTATAATTGACAGTACACTTTAAGTTGGATGTACCAAATCAGTGAATGGAAAATAGAAAGGCAATAATAAGATGAGGCTAAACAGTTATATAATAGTTTCCAACAAGATTTTCACAACATTAGTTTATTAAAAATCGAACTGGTGAACTAAAAACAGTTCAAAAAAGACTTAAAAATAATATAATAGTTTGAAACAATAATTTAAAAAATCACATAAATAACTATATAAAAGATGATACATTTTATTTCATCATTAAAATACCAATAAATAAATGTTCATTAGTATACCTAAATTTTTGTTTCACAATTCCATACATACAATTTATCATTATTACTGACAAATATTTTACAAGGATAATTAAAATAATTAATATAACCTAAGTTTTTACTCAAAAAAAAAAAATCTCAATGACAAAACTAAAATGAGACATAACACTCATGAATAACGGAATATAAATCACAAAATCAGTGGGTCTTTGGAAGATAAAATCAAAACTGAAAATAACCAAAACCATACTTTAACAACATTTACATTAAGTAAATACTGTAATAAAATTAGTAAGCAATGGCAGACCAGACCATTATTCACCCACAATAAAACATTAAACATAGTGTTAAAATAAGGAAATAATATCAAAAAATTTGAAAGGATGAAAAATAATTTTTAAATAAGTACATGTTTACTGTATACTTCAAGAACAATAAATAAGTTTACCTTAATAAATTCATCACTATATATTAATTAGAATAATAATTTCAATGAATTTTGTAAAAACCTAAAATAAATATTAAATATTATAATTATATAAATCATCTATTGAGCATTGATATATAATTAAATATATCTATAAGGTTATTTACAAAAGAACATTCTTACAACCTTTTAAGCAACTACAGATTATGGAACAAAAAAAACATGCTATTTCTCACAAAAATCTAATGATTATGTTTATAATAAAAATATGAATAATTGATTGAATGATAAAATATAATAAAACCAAAATAAAAAAAAAATAAAAATAAAAATAGTATTTAACGCTAAATCAAGAACAAGTTGATTAATATTTAAAAGTTTAATTTTTGAAAACAAAATTATAAAAGGTATTCAGTGAGGTATTGTGTAAAATAATTTATAAAAACATTATGATTTTAATTTACAACAAACACGGGAGTAATTATTGGCTTAGCTAGTTCATATATTATTCTTAACAGTTAACTATTCAGTAAATGAAGATTATCTCTTAAAATTAATTTATATTAATTTTGTATATTGTTTTGATAAACATTTGATTTTAAGAAATATTTATCATTAATCAAAAAATTGGGCATTATTTTATTTTTATATTTATGAAATTAGTAATAAGGTATTTATTAAAATTAAAAAACTTTTCATCATTGAAACTTATATAAAAGTAAAATATACACTGATATGATCCAGCAATTAAATACATTTTAATAAAAAATATTGACTTATATTATTTACTATACCAACTAAATTAATTTGAAAATCATACACGAGTAAGAATCTATTATTCAATATTCATAAACTGTACAATTTGAACAATCAATATTATAATAAAATATAAATATCACTAATTTTCATGTAGAATAATTAACCTAGTATCATAAGAAAATTTGCAATTGTATAAAACTACTCCTACTAAAATCAACCAATCAAAATTATAATATTTAATATTTCGATAAAAGAAAAAAATTATTTAAAAACTATATAAAATAAAAGCAAAACATGTTTTATAAGAACAAATAATTTAATTATTATTGAGAACTTTCATTATAAATAATGTAATGTACTCTTTAGTCATGTATAATAATATACATACAAAAATAATATAAACCCCAAATTGACTCAAAATATAAATATTAATTACTTTTACCATAGATTTACTTCTGAATGTTTATAAATCCAATTATAGGAAAATGGTTGTCATTGTTATTTACATTGAATGAATGATAGCATATGGGTTGAATGGTTATTTGCTAACCCAGGAAAGTTATATTATTAACAATTATATGTTTTTTATTATAATCATAATTATGACTCACAATTACAAATTCTGTCTGTTAACATACATAACAACTAAACGCATATTTTATACAGAAGAATTTAATAAAAAATTCTAATAATAATACAAAATGAATTTTTCAATATATTTTTAAGAAATTTTAAAATACAGAACCCAATGTTGAGTTCTATCTTTTAAGAAGGTATAGTCCACTATATATACATCAGTTATATGCTTTCTATTATTTGCCATTTCATATAGTTTTTATTAACTTATAAAGTACTTTAACTTTAACATCAAATAGTTAGAGATGTCTTATATAATCTAAGAAAAAATTGAGGTTTCCAATTAATTACTTTGTAGTAATTAAAATTTAAGTAGATTAACTACTATTAATTTAATCTAAAATCGACATTTACTATAAATACATTATTTATTATCATTCATGAATATTATTTATTCAATAAACAACCAAAAATAAAAATCCTGTTATACAATTATATAAAAAGACTAAGAGATAATGTTTATATATTATACAGAATTTTTTATGTAGAACTGTAGTAGGTACTATCATTACATAGGGTTATAACTTATAAGTTAGTTTAATAAAATACCAATTATAAAATTGGTATCAACAAATTGAGTACTGGATGCCTAGATAAAAAAAAGATGAAATTGACCATGATATTATTAGAAATATCAATCCTGTTTGTAGACTTATCTCATATGAGTAGTTACAGTGATATCAGTAAGGTCGAGAGATACTTCATTTTGAGCAAAATGTAACATTTTTTTTTTTTAGAACTTTTCACAAAATAAATTAACAAACAAGATGAATGAGTATTACACCAGTATCTATTTATCTGAAATAGATATGCAATATTAGTTTGACTCATTAAAAATTAAAAAATTTGAATACTGACTCATTTGAAAGGATAAATTTTCAAGTTCTTGATTAGTCAACCCAATTTGATCTATATTCAAAATAATTTGAAAAATTCCTTAAACAGTGATTTCCATATTTTAACCAAAACAAATAAAAAATAAACTAAACATTTTTTTTCGCAAAAAAGTTATTAAATAAAATCATAACAGAATAACACTAAAATTACAAAACAACTATTTCCTATGACCAATACACTTAAATCATGAGTTCAAAAATATCGATAGAAAAATTTGAAGAACATTTACTTGATGAATAAACAAATACAAAATTATAAATATACCTACAAACCAATATTTATAAACTAGTTATTCAGTTTGGTTAAATGTGTCTGTTTAAAACACAATACACATAATTTATTAATAAATATTTGCACTTACCAACATATTGATATTATGCAGAATATTATGTTAACATTAAATTTTATTATATTATAATATCCATTTGAAAAACAATTATACAATTATTACCATGCTGATTGTAACTAAATATTTATTTGAATTTATAAGTAACTAATCAGTGATCTAATTTATATTATAAAATCAACAGTTCAAATTTAATAATAATCTATAAAATGATGTCATCTCAATAGTAAAAAAAATAAAGAAATCAAATATTAATAATATTATTACATAAAATCATTATTCATAAATTGTGTACAGTAAAACCGTTAACAAATATAAAATTTAAACTAATTAAATTTGAACTCATTTGAGATTATAATTATGATAAAATGTATTTTATAGTTTTTAACATAAACTGTAAAATATAACTATAACTATAATTATTTTAATCTATATATTCAAATAAAAGAAAAAATATGAAATTTATCAATTAAAAATTATTAGAACAAAAGTAACCTATCGATTTTTAGACCACATAAAAATAAAAAAGTATAATATTCTCTTTACTATATAAAAAAATAACTTAAAAATTAATTTTGTTTTCTTTCAACTGAATAAAATTGAATATATTATAGTACTTCTTGAAAGTATAATCTGGCAAAGAAATTCAGCTTTATATAAGTAATGCTATACCTACAATGAAATAAACATTTCTAATACAAAATATAATATTTGTTCTGTTTATCCTAGACTACTCTAGTTTATTTATTCTTATTAAAATATTAGTAAATGGAAATAGCATTAACAGCTAGAACTATAAGTATATATAGATGCACTATATCCGTTATTAGGTATCATGTATATTTTATAGATGCAAGTTAAAGCCATATTATCTAAATTTAAAGGATATTTAAACGCATAATTTTAACTTTGATTTCAGCATTGCTTAATTCATAATTGAAACTAATAGATAAAAGCAGTCAAAGAGAGTCAACAAACTTAATAAAAATAACTGTAAGATTCATCAACCATTTAGAAATAGATAATTAGTAAAATATAATTAAAAACCAATATAATAGAACTATCCAAATGCCAAATGATAATTTGTTGTTAAATAAAAATTGCTTATAACTTATAACTATTTTAATAACATTACAAAAATTAATTTATAAATTAAGTAGATGTCCACGATAAAATAAAGTAAAACAATAGACAACAAAGAACTTTACTAGTAACATAATTAGCATTACTTAACAAAACAAAGAGAAATGTGAATTGAAATAGTTAAAATAACTTGAAAAACTGTGAAAAACTATTAACAAGATAAGATCCTTAAGAAATTCAAATAAATTAATAACTATTAATTGATACACTATAAAATTTAATTTTAAAGAATGTGTAACACATCAAAAATTAATTTTATATCAAACTAACCTACCTATATTTTTAAAAACAACTTTGAATTAAATCCCTGACTATTACATAACTTTTCTACGCGTAAAAGATTCAGACTTTCTACAGTAAATACAAATTTATATATCAATAAAGAAATCTTTCAAATTATGTTATAACAATAGGTACCAAATGTAAATGATATAGGTACTTTATCATATAAAATTTAGGAAAAATTAATAAATTGATTAAAATATTTTGGTATTTGGTAAAAAAAGATAGGTACCTATAGATTTATTTCAGTATAATTTGTTAAAAGTTATTTTATCATGTAAAAACACCTCAATTAAATCTAAAATCACTTGAGTAGGATATGTACAGCCAAATAGGTACAGTATAATAGTACGCTAATTTAATTTTCACCTTGATAACCTTTCAAAGATAATATTCAATTGGACCGTTTTCACTTTAAATATTAATTTGTTATATCATTCATCCATACATAATATTTTGTCATGTAAAATATATATATTTCATTGTTATCTATCTAATTAGAAAATTATAGTAATAATATTTATAACCCATAGTTAGTATTTTATCTCGATTTTTATTTAACCTATTTCAGATGGTTAAAAGATTAAAATATGACGGTCATGAATAGACTTTGAATATTGAATTCATACCAATCATAGTAATAAAACTAATTGTAACAACTCAGCTGAAATGATCGATTGAGTGATAAATGAACCAATTCACTCATCAAGCAGCTACAATATGTAAACACAAGCAATAGTACTATATGACCGTTACTACATCTCTGATAAAGATTAAGGTTAGTTTGATTGCGAACTGATGTATTCAGGCGATCAGTATTATTTGAGAATAATATTATATATGAGCATACAGCTTCGAAGGACCAGAACGGCTTAATCACAGAGCAGAATACAGTGATAGGACCGGATATGACAGGTAAGTGATCGACATCTAGATTACAGGGGATCGAAAAAGCACATTGGCGAAAATCAGCAGTTAGATTCAACATTTAGGGGAAAAATTTGTGATGTCGCGAAAAATGAACAGCAGTAAATTGTCATCATCAACAAACAAAGGCGAGTCCGCAGTGTGAAAACGAAAACCATGTCCGTTCTGGACGTGCGCCGCATCTTTTTTAGCACATTCAACAGGTGCCTAGTACTGCCAAACGACGACGGCGCGGCGGCGTGGAGCATATGGAACGTGGTCGAGCGCAAAACGTGGTCGCGGCCAACGAAACTTGCGCTGGCCGCAGCCACCACTAACGGTGTGAACACGATCCCCCTACGGCGGTAAACAGGTAGTGCAAGTGTTGTTGTGTCTTACCGCAAAATAAGGGCTGCACGCGGACAGGACGACTTTGTGCGCATTCATGTACTGCCCCTCGGCGGCCAGGGCGCAATCCACTAGCGATCCGCTCTCCAGCAGGCTGTCGAATACGGAGATCAACGTGTTCTGATGATTGTTCCACCGCAAGCAGAACTGTTGCTGCTGGTGCTGCTGGTGATCCATGGCGACGGCCCGTACGGGTCTCGCGAGTCGCTGCGCGGGTGCACGACTCACGGCAACGGTCAAACGTTATCGCCTGATCGGCAAAGGAAAAATAAAAAAAAAAGGAAAACGCTACGTAAGAAGGAGTTGCTTTCAGTATATATATATTACATTCAGTTCACTCGAACACGATGCGACCACGACCTGTTGTGCACACCACACACTTACACACACACACACACACACACACACACACACACAGTCAGACACTACACACGCGTGCGCGCGCGCTCTCGAGCCGGACGGTGGTGTAAACGAATCGCACAAACACACACACACAAAAACGCACGCAAAAAACACGCGCGAGTTCGCTACGCAAAATTGCGAAAATTTAAAAATTTAAAAAATTTAAAAATCACGATCGACGTACAACACAAAAATAATTATTAGAGTTTGACTGGAGACCGAAAGAATAAAAAAATAAAAAACCAAATATTATAATATTATTATTATTATTATCTTACTGGAATCGCTATTGTGATTTGTGTTGTAAATAATAATAACTAATGATAAATGATTATTATTATTATTATTATTATTATTATTATTATTATTAAGGTAGCAATCGGTCACGAGACGGACGCGACGAGCTAAATAAAAACACTAAACTAAACACTAACCACTAAAGTAGTAAAGTGTGTGGCGACAAAAGCGTACGGCTACGACGGTCCCGTTTTTCAACGGCGGCGGCGGCGGCGGCGAAAGCAGCGCTGTGGGACAAAGAGAAATTTTCACACTGAAACGCGGCGTAACGAAATTCAAACATACCATCGCATCGCCACTCCGGTGCGGTGTTCGGCCGTCGCGTTTTTACCGAAATATTGTGTGCACTGTGCGTGTGCGTGCGACACCGGGTAGTCGGGTGGGGGCGGTGACGCGGAGGGTTCGGACTGGAACGACGGTGCCGGGTCGGTGGGCGGTGGTACCGGGACGAGGAATACACGGGAAAAAAAAAATTTAAAGGGAATTAAAAAAAAAAAAAAAAAAAATTAAAACCAAACCGAGACAACAAAAAACGTAATGGACAATAAAGTTTTTTTTTCGGCAGTGCCAACTTTGAAAGTTTGCACGGTAATTTCGGACGGCCGACCGTGGCGGCGATCCGGACCGCTGCGTTTCGCCGGTCGGTCACCTTCGCCGTCTTCGTATAGTTCGTCGGGATTTATTTGTCTAACCCGTCTTTCTTTATTTCATACATCTTGCCAAATCATTTTCGTACACCGCGCGCGTCAACGACAATATTCGTATTGTTTCGGGTTAATATTTGGACTTCGCGTGCGTACACTGTACACAACAAATTGTTTTATTATCAGTGCGAGCGAGCAAGCGGCAAGCACGCACGTAATTGAGATTTCATTAATGATCGGCGGCCGGTGTTAATTAGTGCGGGACAAGACACGTGGTGGTAGGGGATGATGGTCATCACACATCGCATTACAATAATAATAGTAATAATGGTATTTGAATTATTTTGTTCTTATCCGGTCGGTGCCGCCGCCGCCGATTTATCCTATCGAGGAAACGCGCGCGCGGTCGCGCAGTGTGCCCACTGCCCGCAGTACGCGCTACCGGAGGGAACGGTGGCGTTTCGCGGGTCGGCCACACTGCGCGCCAAAACGTTTGGAAAGTTCGACGAGTGACGACTCCACGACTGACGACGACGATGGTTTGCTTACACCGCGACTGCCGAAACAGATTGTCGTGTGGAGAAGAGCGCGGGCAAAAAAAATAAAATAACTACACTTGGGAAAAAAAAAAAAAATAATAACAAATTTCGACCGCCGCCGTCGTCGTCTTCGTTTTGGTGGGAGAGAATTCTATTTCACGGAATTACATCGTGATGATCCGTATCGGGTCCGTCCCCGTCGCGACCACCGGTTCGCGCGTTCTTTTCACAATAAATTTATATAGATGTATATTATATATATATATATATTATGTGTTTTATTATTATTTTTGCTGAAACGCGCGCAACACAATACGTACGTACGCTCGAAAAACGGTGATTATTATTATTTCGCCATCGTCGTCCGTACGTTTATTGGAAAGCCGCGATACTCGCTTATACATATCATTTTTATTATACATTTATATTTATATATATATATTAATGCATATATGTATCATATGTTATCATATTGAAGTCTGCGTGTGTGTTGGTTTGTGAGATGTGTAATAATAATTTCTGAAAAATTTGCTCGGCGCTAACCGGCCAATACTGTATAAATGTTGAATATTTGCATTGTACATTCATCACACACACACACATCACTCGTCATGACACATTGTGATACGCGTGTCGTATAGTATAATAATATATTATTATAAAATTGTATAATATATATACGTGGAAACAACGATAAAGCATATAATGACGTATCGTACACAATAATAGGAATAATTCTTCTTGGGTCAAAACTCAAGACGTGTGTTTTTTACGGGAAACACGATGGCGCAGACATACATTGCAGAAAATAATAATAAATACAAAATTAATAATAATAATAATAATATAAATTATGGTAATAATTCGTATGGCGTCGCGTTGACGTAATTTTTATTCGGCTTTCCTGCCACCGCCACCGCCATGTGCATTGTACATAACCCCGAATTCCAAGAAATGGGATACTACGCGGACGACGACGTGTGTGCTCCTCACTCCGGTTCAATATATTATATGTATTTTGTAATTTGGTATTAAAATTGAGTGCGTTGAGAGCAAAACGTGTTCCCGCGGTCCTATGCCAATTCCATACGAAATACGACCGGCCGCATTTACGAGTTCAGCCGCCACCACGTGTCGAGCGTGCAGTGCTCGAAAACACGTCTATGTGTTAAAAAGTTTATGGGTGAAACAACTGTTTCCGTCGTCCGTCTTCAACTTGAGTTTGCTAACAAGTTTTAATATTCGAGGTTAGGTCAGACGTAATAATCGACGTTTCGGCGTGCTTATTTTAGCTATTATTTGCAAATATACTCCCAGTTCATATTTATAGGCAATATTATGTCAATAATATGTGTAAAGCTAATATTGGACACTGGAAAACACGGGTGACGTGAAAAATATGCGCAGTATTAGATTCTGAACGCAGTGATGGAATCTATTGGTTTTACAATGATGTGTTTTTTTTTTATTTATTTTTTTATTTTTGTTTTTGGTAGTAAAAATGCTTCGATTTTCTTTAACAGCAACTTTTTTAAAAGGAAAGTGAATGTAGATGGTACTCGGGCAAGTCAAATATCCAACTTTTTCAATACTTTTTAAACAAATCGAAAAAAACGATAAAAAAATTACAAAAAAACGGGAAATTTTACGCAAAATCACGTTTTTACAAACTACATTTTTTTTAAAATGCACTAACTCAAAAACCAATAACTGCAACAACTTGAAATTTTCATCAAATCTTTATATTGGCGTTCTCTATACATAGTTCAGTTTTCAAAGTATTTTGACTTATTTATAGACAATTTAAATTTTCAATTTTTGTAATTTTTTTTTTTTTAAATATCTATAAAATTTTTTTGGTTGTCCGAAAACTCTTGAAAATGTATTAAAGGATTAAATATAAGTTATACTAATTGTAACTAAAAAATATCGGAGATCGTTTCATTCAAATTTTTTTTATAAGCCCATAAAGCTCAAATTTGTATAAAATATGTTAAAATGACGATAATTTGCAAGTTAAATAAAAATAGATAAAAGTAGATAAAAATTCAAAAAATTTATTCAGTTCATACTCAAGGTTCAACATTTTAACACTAGGTTATCCATAAGTTACTCTTCAAAAATCTTTAAAAAAATTTCTATCGGACCAAAAGGAAAAAATTTTATGACCGTTTGAAATCTAAAATTTTACGAAATTACATAAAATAGAGATTTGTCCTCAAACGATTTTAAATATTTGTTATAACTCAAAAAGTATAAGTCACAGAAACTTGAAATTTTTACCAGCTGTTAAGATTGGCATTTTCTTTTTGCCATATTTTTCTCAAAATATTATATTGATTTTTAAGCCACTTATAGGCATTTAAATTATTCGAATTTTTTTCATTTTTTTTTTTATAATCGGTGATAAAAAAAATTTGGTTTGTACAAAACACTTGAAAATTTAATAGAAGATTGCATACAAGTAGTTTTTATTGTCATTCAAAAATCATCAAAATCCATAAGCACAATTTTTTTTTATATGCGTTTGAACAGCGAATATTGTCATAAAATTACTACATGTAAAATGTAATATAATATATAAAATTCTAGACTGACAAATCATATCGGTTTTTGAAATTTGCTCTAACTCAAAAACAAAAAACCGTAACAACATGAATTTTTCATCAAATCATTATATTGGCATTCTCTATATATAGTTAAGTGTTCAAAGTATTTTGACTTATTTTGACTTATTTATAAACAATTTAAATTTTCGATTTTTGTAAGTTTTTTTTTTTTGAAATATCTATAAAATTTATTTGGCTATTTAAAAACTTTTGAAAATTTAATACAAGGTTTATAATAAGTTAAACTTATCGTAACTAAAAAATATCGGAGATCGTTTCACTCAATTTTTTTTTTTATAAGCCCATTAGGCCATAAAGTTCAAATTTGTATAAAATATGTTAAAATCGCGATAATTGGCGAGTTATTTTGTAGTTGAAAATTCATAAAAATTTTTCTGTTTATAACTACGGTTCAAAATGTTAACACTAGGTTATCCATAATCTACTCTTCATAAATCTATAAAAAAATTTCTACCGGACTAAGAGGAAAAAATTTTATGACTCTTTGATATTTAAATTTTTACGAAATTGCATACTATTACATTATATTTCAATTTAAATATAAAATACTACATTATTATATACCCATTTTAGACAAACATATTAACTCCGTTCAGAATCGTTATTCGTATACAATGATATTCGTATACAATCTATCATTGCATTCAAATTTTACAAATCCATTGTAATTATGACCTATCCTATAAACGAGATGCACTCCACCACCATCAAACCACATACAAATCCATTGTAATTATGACCTATCCTATAAACGAGATGCACTCCACCACCAACTGTACAGCAGAGCGATATAGCGGAATAGGCCCATCCGGTCCTTTTTTTATTTTTGTTTTCGTGGAACGCGCCCCAATACTTTTGGACGTTTGACTATAGCCCATAATTATTTAATAATATAAAATATATGTAATAATTAATGGAAATCTAATATAATGAGTAATTTCATATGAACCTTTTCGTATAATATACAGTTTGAATAAATATTGTTCCATAAAACTCGGGTACGTGATAAGTTGTGAGTTTTCGTATAAACTGAATGCCCACTAACCGACCCTTGTAATAGGTGTTTAGAACTCGTTATATAAGAAACCATTGGACCAGATTGTCCGTCGAAGCCGGTTTAAGGGTAGGCTACCCTGAATAGCATTTTCGAATATAAAACCAAATGTGGAAAACATCATGTCCACGATTCAAGGTCAACAATAGGTTCTCATTCGTTTGCTTTAAATATACGCACTATGTAATATGTTCGGTTTATTACTTACTGCCGATGTCATATTATTATGTTGTACAGTCGTATTACGTACGTTTTGCTTATGTAAATGTAGCTTAATTGGGAAAAAAAATTTCATACGATGTAATGAGAGACTACCTTGTGAGTTTATTTTATTAACCAAGGGTAGTGGTTTACCAAAGGTTGCGCACCACTGGCACTGGTGGCAACCGATATGACGTTATAAGTGATATACGGCGCAACGGACCAAACACCAAATGGCAAAATACCACACATAACACAATTCACTGTGTTCCAGCATCATGGTGGTTTTTCAAAGAAATATTTATCTCAACCATATATCTGGGCTATGTGTATTTTCCATGTGCGGAGCTACACAATACGTATTAGTATACCATAAATATTAAATACAAATAAATCCCATCCTATTTACGTGCTAGTGCGTTTAACAAAACTGAGGCAATGGCGCCGTGGAGAAGTATAGTGTTAGTAATGGTATATAGCATGCATATGCATGCATTCGTTGCATAGTTGCATTCGCCCTGTTGTTATTGTCATATTAAGTGTGTCAATATGCCATGCACTATATAATGTTTTTTTCTTATGCATATATTAGAATATACAAAATATTTATCTCGAAAATCAATGACACGTTTACAAGTTTAGTCGGTTTCGATTCATATGCGACACATTGTGCGTCGAATGGTTGGAGAAAAACATATAATATAATATTGAAGATCCCTGCAGCGGTTACGCTTAAATCTGAAATTACGCCGTAGATTCGACGACTGCAGTTCGTTTTACTCGTTGAATACTTTGCGAGCTTGTGGCTATATTAACTAAATTATTACATAATATTATACTGTTATATAAGTTATTGGTTTATTAGTATATTAAATAATTGATTCAGCATATACTCATATGTAGGTATGCACAGTACACTAGATTATAAGCTTAAAAATTAAATCCCAAAACACATGTATTATTACCATTTGGCAATAAATCTTGTCGACCCCGGTGTGTATACCTGCTGCTGTTTGCTTGCTATTCATTATTTTAACCCCTCGTACGTGAAGAGTGAGCGAGATAGATTGAGAGGGAATGAGTGAGAGAAAGATTTGGTAGGAGTGAGCGGGATGGAGAGAGAACCGTATTGTGAATATGTATAGTGTGTGCGCGAGTAACCTCGCCATTATTATATTATATCTATACGTACGGTGACGACGGTGTTTCAAAATGGTTTTTAGAAAACAGCTTTATGCGATTCAAATGTACATAATAGCGTCTTTCACGGGTGCTCTAGTGCAGGTAGAAAAAAATTCAGGTAGGTATATAACGAAAAAAAAGGTTCGACTACGAAATATCCGAAAACTGGTTTTTGAACGAGGTAGATTTATATAATATATATATATATATATATAGTATATGTTTACCTACACGATATTGAGTGTATCGCACAATGTACAGAAGAATCGCTTCAACGAAAACCGATCACGATGCATCTGCCCAAGTGCCGAACACGATTTTAAAATGTCGGCAAACGACGCAACGCCCAACGATTCAATAATCGAAATTCGTTGGAGAAGGCAGAAAGCGTATTCTAATTAATAATCACCAATTTGTAAGGATTAACACATTTAACACGGATAAAGTGTAATCTTAATCACACTTGACAACAAAGCCGGGCAATGGGAAACAGACAAAAATTTAATAATTGTCACCAAATTACAAAAACTTATAGATCTGTTACTGTTGATTTAGGTACCTACTATAAAATAATATATTAGTATTACTATTATATAATATATATATATTAGTATATATTATTATACATACTTCAGTAATTTTACGTAACTTACGTCTTGCACTAACCATTTTTGCTTTTTTTGTGAAAAAATTATTACTAACTGTTACTTTACGAATGATAATTTATCTATTCATAAAGTACACACACGAAATAATAACCGATTAAACGTATAAAAAAAAACATTTTAAAGCATTTTTAAGACAATGTATAAAATACAGTTTTCAATTTTCCAACTATATATATTATATGTTCATCTTGTTTTGAAATATAAAATATAAATCTGCATAAAAAAGTATACAATATCGTAATGAACTATTTACTATGTACAAGACAAAGCCACTATTGGTGGTAGTGACGGTGGAGGGGGAACATCAGCACCCTTATTTTTTCTGTATTTTATTGACCAACCATTACATTAATTATAAACGCGTCGATACGTAAAAGTTAAAATATACTAGGTACCTAAGTATTTTTGTACTTTGTATTTTTTTTTCATTTCTACGATACTAGTGTAATTACAGATTATATAAAACTACTTTATTCATAATATAATCTGTGGTATAGATGTATAATTTCGTTATTAACAAGAATAATGATAACATTAATAACCATACTTTTCTACTACACGTCCATCGACGGGTGATGAACACTTGAGTGACCTAAATAAATGTAAATTTAAAAAAAAAATTTTTTTCCAAAATTCACTTAAATGAAACGATAAATGCATTTTCTGAAATCAAAACTAGAAGGAATTTTAGAATAACACAGGTAGTACAATGTTATTTTACTTTTAAATAATAATATTTCCAATATTAAATGTTAATAAAAATCTCAAATAGCAGTTATTATTATTATTATTATTATTATTATTATTATTTTAATTATTATTATACATTTATATTTCAAAGTTCAAACTATAAACTAGATAATTGATTACAAGCTAGTAAAGGTAGTCACTAGTCTGGTACCTAACCGTGATAAATTGTACAAAGAAATTGAAATAATTTGTATTTCGGTTATTTTAGGCAGGCAGTACACATTCGTCGATACATCGCGAGGGCAGTCAAACGCGAGCGTGAACGCGCACTCGGACGGAAGGCGATTTTTTGTGCTCGAGTCAAAGGACACGAGGATGTACTGCGTGCACTCGTGCTTCCTCGCCAAGCCTACATATTCGCTGAGACTATCTCGGCGAACGTGTTCTGCCGGCATTAAAATAGTGTTTATTCTGGCTTCCCATCATGAAAACAATTATATTTTGAAGGATGTACCTAATGGCTAATAGTTAATACCATTGATTAAGTATAATATATATATACATGTTATGGCTAGTGTCCGAAAGACGGCTAATCTTAAGATTTAGACAATGTTCTTGGCTAATGTCAAAATATAGCACTTAAGCCACCAAAACAAATGAATAATCTTAAAACTAACATTAAACTATTTACAATAATAATAACACAATATTATTTTAAAATTGAAATTTGTAATTAATATTGATTTGTTGGATAGACTATTGAGGTGAGCCATATGCGTGGTAAGTAAAATAATTGCAATAATATACATTTTGTACCCAGTTTCATACACATTATAGATATTGACAAAAATCAAAATTATAAGCTTTGAAACAAAAATGGTAGGTAAACATTCCCAATTATAAATAAGAAATTAATTTATTCTGTCTAAAGTTCCTTATCAATATAGATGATGATTAATAGAAACCATTGAGAGAAATTATAAATTTTTAATCATTATCTGCAGGTCAAGGTTTTCAAAAATGTTTTTGTAAAGGTTGTATAGATGAAATTGTAAAAGTTTATCTTTACTGTGTAATCCAAGATGCCATAATAGTTTAAAGTGTAGCAATGAATTAGTAAGTAAATAAATTCACTTATCTAATTTTTAAGTACCTATCTTTAAATTAAAATTTATGTATGACTTAAATTGTTTAATTATTTATATGGATAATGTTATTTAAACATTAGCCAAGTGCAGCGGCTAAACTTGAGATTAGCTATACTCAACTAGCCGTAACATAAACATATAATGTATATCAATGCTAATTCATAAAATATAACTCTTTAAATTATTAAACACGAAAAAATTTAATCTATTATCTATACATCAAAAATCACTGAATTTCAATGAAATACTCATAAGTCATAATGATACATTTATACATCGTAATAATGTGTTTATTGTGACGAAAAAAAAATGTATCTGTTTAAATTTTGGCATCCTTATTTAAAAATGGAAATTGCACCCCTGGTATATAAGTGTACAACAAAGGGGAAAATAACATTAAAACCGTTAAAAAAATAATATTACCTCTTATCTAAGTTACTAAAACAAAGTAACGACTAGGGATCGTAACTCACCGTCTTGTTACATAAATTAATTGTCCATGTTTGTTCGTAAATCAAATATAACGGGGCGGAGCGTGACGCACAAAACACGAGCGAGACGGTAAAAAACCACTAAACACGCTACACTGCAGCAGTGCTCAGTACAAATTTTCATAATTTATAATAATTAATAATCGAACGCGATTACGCGATTATAGAAAAATTAGAAAATCAATCAGACCAAGTATTGCCAGAGATGTTATATAATATAATATTAAAACACTATTATTATAAATCGACATAGATTCATCCGCGTTGAACGGATCACTATCACCATATAAGTCTTATGTACGTGTTACACCGTTACGGCGGGTAAATAACAAAAAAAAATCCTCTATATAATATATAGGCAAAACTTATTATATATATATACGAAAAAAGTATAAATAAAACTCACGAGATTATAGTTCGACTAACTGTCCAGTCACGATAAGGTTAGGTAAATTATAAATTCGTAATTTTTTTTTCTTTACTTTTCAGTTCGATTGCAAAAACTACTGGTGTATCAGAGATGTTGCGGTAATATACACACGCGGCCGTCTTTGTCGTGCGAACGGTAGCTGAATAAATATAAAAAGTACATAGATAATATACATACTACGGTTCTCGATCGGCGAAATATCAATACAAGTGTATAATATATTATATGTAGTAGATATAATATTATTTACGTCGATCTTCGGATCGGAAATCTTCGTAACGATTTAATGTTATTATTATAAAAATATAATTGTATACACACTGCAACATGTTTCCGATGTGGGTCGATCAATACCTTTAAGAAAAAATGAAAAAATTCGGAAAATCATGCACGATCATCGTCAGAGTCGAACAAACAGCTATTGCTATTTAATAAACAACATATTATACCTAGTCGATTATTATATCACGTACGCCGCCGTTGCTGCAGTCTTCGATCTACTCTATATACGATCTACTATTACCGCGTCCTATGTTCGATGTAACAATTTGATTTTGGTAGAATATAATCCTCGTACACGGTAGGTATAATAGATATCCCCGTGGACGTGGATAAGTCGACACAAGATTTGTATGTTTATCCGAAAATGCATTTGATCACAAGTGTATAAGGTAATTGATACTATATATTATATAACTATATTTAGCTATTAAAAGTAACCAAACGATGCGTGATTTTAAGTCCATCAGCGGATATTGTAATCCTCTTATACTCATATGATATGAATCATATAAATAAGGTTGACTGTTGAGTTGGTTGGGATACTGGGTTACATTGAAAACTAGAAATTTTAATGCACTTCAATTCAATGACTATAAAATATTAAACATTTTACAAATTCTCTATAGAAGTGAGGCATCATACATCACAAAGCTCCATATAGACTATAATACCAGATGTGTAAAATAAAAAAAATCGTAGGTACCTATTAGTTACAATTGATCAGTATTATTATATTGTAATAACTATATTGTATAAAACCAATATATTATACTCTTAGTCTTAGATTTATTCTGCAGAGTAAAAATCAAAAATGTTAAATGGTTAATTATTGCCATGCTGTTAATTTTATACTAATACCAATGGCGTATTTACGGAGGGGGGGGTCCAGGGGTACTGGACCCCCACCAAAACCTCTCAAAAAAAAAAAAAGGAAAACTAAAAATTCTAATATATTGGCAGATACTGATTTATGTAGGCACGCGCTGACATGGTTTATTTCCGTGAACAAATTATTTATATGAAATACAGTTTAAAATTAACTAACGGAAGCGGTCAAACGCTCAAAAACCCGTCACAGTGCGTAACAACACTTTGTGTTGTATGTATAATGTATTTCCACTTTAAAAGATACCCGTATCAGAAAAATCAGCAATTCTAGAAACCGTCCAAATATTCTTATCGCAAGTAATTGAAGACGCACACTATTCTCCTATAAATTATTTCTAGGTAACTTTATCTATTAATTTACGGCATCAACTGGCCAACAAGTGTTCATTCAGAACAATGTTTACCTACTATTTATTATCTGTCAAATATTAGTGAGTGATATGATCAATGATCATAATATGGACAATTTTTGTTATAATGTCATATTTCTACAATTTAAAATTATTATTAAGCTTTAATTAATTGTATGTATTAACGCAAGGCTGGACATTAATGAGTTAAAAGTTAAAATTAAGGTAAAACGTTAAGTTAATTTTATTCAAAACTGTCTAAATTAAGTTAATTTTTGTCCAAAGAATAATGCAAATTATTGCATGAGGTTTTTAATATACTTATAATTTCTATTTAAATATGAATTTTCTGTAGACGAAAATAATATGAAAAAGAACGGGTGGGCCTCACTTTGCTGTACAGTTGGGGGTGGAGTGTACCTCGTTTATAGGATAGGTCATTATTACAATGGATTTGTTAAATTTGAATACAATGATAGATATCATTGTATACGAATAACGATTTTGAACGGAGTTAATATGTTTGTCTAAAATGTGTATATAATAATATAGTATTTTATATTTAATTTGAATTATAATGCAATTTCCTAAAAATTTAAATTTAAAACAGCCATAAAATTTTTTCGTTTAAGTCTGGTAGAAATTTTTTTATATAATTTTGAAGGTAAGCTTATGGACAATCTAGTGTTAAAATTTTGAACCTTAAGTATAAACAGTAAAAATTTTATGAATTTTCAACTACAAAATAACTTGCAAATTATCGCGATTTTAACATATTTTATACAAATTGGAACTTTATGGGCTTATAAAAAAAATTTGAGTGAAACATTCTCCGATATTTTTTAGTTACAATTAGTATAACTTATATTTAATACTTTAATACATTTCTAAGAGTTTTCAGGCAGCAAAAACAATTTTATAGATATTTAAAAAAAAAAAAATTACAAAAATCGAAAATTTAAATTGTCTATAAATAAGTCAAAATACTTTGAAAACTGAACTATGTATATAGAATGCCAATATAAAGATTTGGTGAAAATTTCAAGTTGTTGCGGTTTTTAGTTTTTGAGTTGGTGCATTTTAAAAAAAATGTAGTTTGTAAAAACGTGATTTTGCGTAAAATTTCCCGTTTTTTTGTACTTTTTTTATCATTTTTTTCGATTTTTTTAAAAAGTATTGAAGAAGTTGGATTTTTGACTTGCCCGAGTACCATCTACATTCACTTTCCTTTCAGAAAAGTTGCTGTTTAAGCAAATCAAAGCACTTTTACTGCCAAAAAAGGTGTCGTCAAACACACAAAAAAAAAAAAACACACATCATTGTAAAATGATCACTCCATTCAGAATCTAAAATAACTTTAATAGTCATAATATGGGCTCTATAATATTTACTTTTCAGTGAAATCAATTTTTAAAAATTCAAATAATTCGCTGATATTATTTTACACCTAAATTGCGAACGAAATATCGCACAGTTTACTTTTCTAGGCCAATATTATTCCAACATTTATTTGTTAAAATGATACACATTTAAGTGATTTCGTTCATCTATGGGTATTATGTACTTAACTCATAGGGTGTACTTGATTATATTTTAGAGTTTTAATGTTGTAAGTATATATGGTATGTTATTTATACGGGGTTTTTTTTAAGGCCACGAAGTCCACAGGAATATAATTACGTAAAAAACGTATCTATTTTTCCAATTATTTTTGCCATTCCTTCTCCCGACAATAGCTACTCGCCAAAAGTCGCGTGGTGTCTACGCTTTTTTAAATTAGGAATTATTTTTTGTTTTGTTTTCTCTTGAATACGAAACCGTGTGCGTGCGCGGTGTCGTACAGCCATTTTGGCCGCCAAGGTATTCTCAGATGTCGTTGGCCTTCGCGCGCCCGCCAAGGCCAGGGATTGTCGACTTTATGTTATGCGCGTAAAAATCGACAAGTCCAGTTTTTATTCGCTGTAGAATAATGCGCTTTATTGAAATCAACGATTTTGCTCATTTCGTCTGCAATCATACCATCTATATTCTATATATACCCGATACCTTTATATGTTTCGACTTCAAAGACTGGTTATCGTATTGACGAAACGATAACAATCTTTCTTAGAAACATATAATTACATACACTTTTTGGTCGCCATACAATGCGTTTATCTAGTATTGAGCCGTCGCCGAATAAGTCCGATGATGTTGTGTTTCCGACACCGAGATGCAGAGTTACGCCTTCGTCCGTATCAAATTAATTATGAATTTTCAGAATCTTGGCCCAGTAGCGTCAAGCCGAGCCAGCCTAGGTCCTTACTTTAAGTTGTCAACTTAGAAACATTGTAATCTTATAGGTAGTTTATAATTGTATGCTCTCACTAGATTTATGAGTGTATGGAACAAAAACGATTCTTAAAAAAGACAAGTGGTTTTCAGAGTAAAAGTTATTCCCGATTTTTGAATTGATTCCTCGACTTACTTTCCTTGCCATTATTGTTATTTTCCTATAGCTGCACTAATATATATATATATATATATATATATATGTACATCACGTCTTGGGAGGAAAACAGAGAAAGAGAAGGAAAAAAATAAGTGAAAAGAAGCAGACATAATGAGAAAGTGATTTCTTTTAATGTCTGATTCATCAATAAAACAATTTCAAAAACTAATGACAACACTACATAACACAATCATAACTTAATTTTTATCATAAAAATCTATATTTTAATACACAGATTTAAAATGAAAAATAATATTGTTTTTAGATAAAAACTGTAGGTACTAAATTTAACAATAAAGTTTGGAACAAACAATTAGAAACAGAGATTTATCCATGGAAAATTAAGTAGTGTAACTGAAATCAATACGCACATATATTTATCAAATAAATTTACAAATATAAGTATATATTATATATACTTATATTAGTAATTTATAGATCATAAAAAACAATATTTTTTTAAAAGAATTTGTTATATGATATCTGTAGAATTATTAGTCTTATTATAAAACCAAAAATAACATTTTAATAACATAAGTATAAATAAATAAATAACATACCAATATCAGTAAATCAATACAATATGATATATAAAACAAACTAAGATCATTGTACAATAATAAACACTTAAACAAATAATAATAACAATATAATAAATAACATATTTAAATGGAATTAGTTTGAGAGATAACCTCAATACCAGTCATATCCATAGGAAATTCAATAATTTATAAAGGAGTTGATGGAGCAATTTTTCTGAACTTACTTTTGCTAGCTGGGTTGGCCCAACACTCTTTTGAATGTTCATTCATATTGTTGAAAAGTTTGTAACAAAATGAACAATAACTTTGGCTAACTATTTTGGAATTTTTAGCAGATGGAACCTGAGCTTGAGTCATTTGATATGTTTGGTGGACCATAGAAGGTTGGTTAATGACCACAGATGAAGGAGTGGTAGCAGATGTAGAAGTCTGCTGTAAGAATACCGGTTGTGACTGTAACATGGTATACTGAACCGGGTTATTGGGATTTTTGCTATGATCACCCAGAAAAATTTGATATGCAATACCAGGCATTTGAGGTGAAGGCACAATTAAATGTGGAGTGGAAGTTGGTTCTATGTGAGGAGTAGCGGCTATGGGTCGGGTCATAGGTAATATAGGTCTAGGTCTTCGACCCATCCGCCCTCTAGGTTTTTTTACTTTTTTGTATGCGTTTGTTTTGGCAACTCTTGGTATGGGTTTTTTTGGCAAAGATATTTCAATTGTTGGTGATTTAATTGGCTCTACTTTGATACAATCTTCATCAACTCCTTTTTCTGGTTCGTCTATTTCATCTTTAACATCAATAATAGTCTGGAGCTCACATTCATCTAGAACTTCTTCTTTAATTTTTTCAGTAAAAAGTTCATCTAGAGGTTTCACCCAAACTCTTTGATCTCCATGAACTTCAGCTATTTCATTGTTTTCATACTTTTCTAGTGAAAATGGTATTTTATCAACAGTTTCAACTTCTTTAGTTTCTTCGGATGACAGGTGGTATAGATCAACTTCATTATCTATATTGTCTTCATCTTAAATTAAAAACAAAAATGTTTAGTTATTTTATAAAAATTAAAATATCAAAAATAATAATCATCAAATAAAAGTCAATAAGTTACAGTACAAAAAAGCAATAAAAGCAATTCATATTAATGGTGATGTGGAGTAAACAATATCATATCATGTATATAAAAATGTATATTGTTTGAATAAATAAAATTGTAACAAACTGATTTTTGCTGTTGAAAAGTCACTTTTCAAGCAATTTGTACTATTTTACACAAACATGTTAAAAAATATGAGTAGAGAATTGCAAGGAAACAATTATCTGCTCATAAATTTTAACACGAGCATGAAAATATGTCAATATTCCAATATTGATGCCTTGATAATCAAATTGATTGAGACAGCATTCATTGACAACTTATGATCACTATTGAGAATAGCAACAGACCTAGAACTTCAATAAAAAAAATATGAAACGGTAATAGATAGATAAAACTTTTAAATTTTACATCTCATCAGGTGTTATACTAAAGAATAGAAGATTTCAATTTTTCCAGAAGGTACTCACTTTTTGTCGCAATAATCGGTAATATATATATATATACGTAATAAAGGCTGGTATAAAGGTTTACACATGCAGAAATATCAAAACAAATATAACAAAAATTCTACTGTACCGTTCCGTGACTGCAATAATTAAGATTCAAAGAGATGTAACACTACGGGGATATTTTGATGTAACCTAACTAGATATAGAAGTATAACCATTTTCATAAATATCCTCTGTGAAACAAGTTGATAAAAATAATAACAAACATTATCACATATTTGCAGCTGATAACTCAAGTAGCTAATTTAAGATTGATAACCGCACTATAGATAACGGTTGCCATGATAGAACAGAATTTTGTGATGATGGTACACCAACCCAGGTCGTCGGTCAACGACAAAACAATGCACTAGTATTATAATGTAATATTATGTAATATTGCTCTATACGTGGTGCACCGAATATAAAAATTATTTTAGGAACGTACTCGGTGCACTCTGTACAATAAATTTTACCAACTAAATTATATTTAAATTAAATATTTTCAGTTTTTTAAAAAAAAATGTGAGAAAACTTTAATGAAATTGAAGCTCTTAACCCCCCATATGAAAAGATTTTCATAACTAATTAATGATAACAACAATTAATGTTGAATGTATTATTCTAATTCAATATAATTGTTCTAAATATATCTCATAGAATACAATTTTTATGTATAGCTTACTGGGCTGTACTTAAAAATGACTGTGATTCAATTTAACACTAATTTAAGCATTATTATTTGTAAGTTATTATTAATTTGTGTATTAAACCATTTTAACATGAAATAAAACCAACTATTTTTAATCTATTCAATATTGCCCCTATGATTCACTATTTAAAAAAATTAAGACAAGTATTGTACACTGGTATTTTACTAATAGTTCAGGTTGTATTGCATATTTCATAATTTACAAAATAATTTTAAATTAGACTAGACTATGCAAATTACATTTAAAGTGTAATTTACAAAATTATAACATTAACTGAAAAACTGTAATATTATATAAAAAAAAGATTAAACATTGCAACAATTTACATCAAATTATGTTACAACATAACAGATTATTAATAAATAATATTAGAACAAAGATGTTAGTGATGGTCTGAGTGTAAAATTCACTCAAATATGTTATACTATGCAGTCATTTGAATAAATGTGCTAATATAACATATTAGTATAAGAATTATAAAATGAGTAATTAATTAAATGATATAATAGATGAATACAATTTTCTAAGGAACTCGTACAAAATAAAATAACAATTTAATTATAAGCGTTTTAGATGAACATTGAGTATAGTTGAAAAATAAGGAATAACAAAATGTTAAAATACGCTTAAGATATTATTATTTATTTATTATATTATTTTCTCTCTTTCAGACTAATGATTAGTGCCGTGAGGATGGGATTCGAGCATAGAAGGTAATAAAAGCTTTACAGACTCTGGTAAAAAGTATAAACCAGTTGGTGTGAACTGCATCACTCCATTATCATTAGATGTTGGAGATGCTGATCTGGAATTTCCACTTGTTTCAATAGGTATTTTTTTACCTACAATTTGAACAATATTAATAATAACATTTTATAAAATATACCTCAAAAGTTTACTTACTAGAACTAGAAAGGGGCGATAAAGCTTCATATAGTATAGTAGGTTGCAGACTATCTGATCTTACCATCTGCATACAATTTTTCAGTTCTTCCAAGTGACGTTTCCGTAAATTTTCCAACTCAAAATATTGTCTAAAAAAATATGAATTAATAACTTATAATACAAATAATAAACCAATTTTTGAGTTCATAAACACAAATACCTTTGTAATAAATTTTGAAAATCAAAAGAAGATAAATTCAAATTAGTAACTTGTGCTGTTTCAATTTGGTTAGCAGATATAGAATTATCTGTATTTTGACCAACTAAATCTTTAAGATCTAAATTTTCATCATTCTAAAAATTACATATCATGAAAGACTATTTATACATAATTATTTAGATGATTAAATATATAAAATCTATTCATACCGATTGTATAACTGGTTGATAATTATCACATTGGGCATCTGTGTCTGCAGATTGTGCTACATGTTGGTCGGTTGATATAGGTAATGAATGATTGACTACATTTGAAGGATAAACTTTGTAAGTACTACTATGCATACTCGACAATTTCTATAAAACAAATTAATCATTAATTTATAAAATAATAATAAAAAAAAAATAAATGTATTATATTTGTGTCATCCAATATAAATTGCACTTGGCCTGAGTTCTTTAGTTGACAGAAGAGCAATGGCTAATTTGAAGTTTTTATCAAAATTAATTGATGGCTTTATTGATGCTCCTGAGATTCTTTCGCTGATTAATTTTAAAGTACCAGCATTTAATGCCCGCCATATATATCTTTTTTTGGTGCCTAGGTATACCACAAACTATGCGAGTAATCAATTAATGATTAGAATGATGGATACAGCTAATAAGGACCCATTACACTAATCGTATTTTTTTATAAATTGTTTTATTAATTTAAAAAATGTATTTTTGTAACTTTTATAATTATTACACAATATTGTTATATGTATTCAATGTTATTATAAATTGGGCTGCAGCCCGCATTGAATTAAAATATATAAAATAAAATAAATTGAATTCTCCAAAAGGATCAAATCAAAATAAATAATCAGTTGTTACTATTTTCTATGGAAAGAATTTGCTTGTAAAGTATAAAACTTCAACAAGTAACTGTGATCAGTTTATTGTTTGAATTAATTTAGTGAGGATAATATATTCAACTTTTAACAGAGATAATAAATACTAGGATCAGTTTATTGTTTGAATTAATTTAGTGAGGATAATATATTCAACTTTTTACAGAGATAATAAATACTAGGTACCAAAAACTACTGCCATTATTCAAAGATTTAACTCTATTAATTTAAGAAAAAAATAGTTGAAATTTGTAGGTCGGGTGAAATGTTACGGTCAAATGAGATACAGGGATGGGTGAATGATATTGCTGTACCAATGTCAAAAATATAAACAATTCTCAATAAAAAAAACTCAGTGGTAAATTTGGCCATTTTCTTTTTTTACTTTTTTTCAGTCTTTTCCAATCACTAAGAAAATCATACAGAATTTTGCAAAATTACCACTCCTCCCAAAGTAACATTTATAGCAACCCTTCTGGTCAAAATCAATTTCCATACACAAACATCAAAAATTACCTTTTCTAAACTATGGAAATCAACTGACTGTGCACGGCTAACTTTTCTTTCTTTAGTATCTTCTTTAAGCCTTGGACTACCTTCAGAATCCTAATTAAAATAAAAATTTAAATGTACTTCATTTTACAATAAATGAGCTGTGAAAAATACTTGGACAGATGTTTCTTGGTTCTGGATGAATCTTGATTGAACCATAATGAAATGACCAGGTAATGGTTGCACAACCATAGTTTGTTGGTTTTTATTTTCTTCTGGCATAATTACATGGTGAGGTGTTTTGTTGCCAGTCAATATTGATTGAGCTTGAACTTCGTGTACTAAAATTGGCCCAACTTCATCTCCAATGTGTACTTCATCAACTCCAATAGCTACTGGTTGCAATGGCTTAACCACTTCAATTGCAATGGGTATTTTAATTTTAGATGTCGCGGAACTGATTGCATGTAGAGTACTTTGAGGTGACAATGGCCCCTTCAATACACAATTATTAATAAATTAATAAAAAATAAAAAAATTAATACATACAAGTATGTTTCCTGTGGGCATTGAAATGGAAGCCAAACGTTTTTGAAGATTATTCATGTAAGTTTCATAACCAGTATGTCCATGTGGTGTGCTTGGATGAGAACCAATAGGTGGAGTACTAGATAATTCTGAAGGCTGAGCTGTCAATTGAATTAATTTTTGTTGAAGTTCAGATATAGTTAAAGAACCTCCTTTTTGACATGCTCTAAATAATTTAATCAAACTATAATTTACATTTGTTTGCTTGATATTTTTAAATACATACGAATCAATTTGGACTTGGGAATGTGGTTTAGAATCAGTCATTGGACCTGTATCCGTATCAGGATTGAATATTGTATCTTCATTAGCAGTTGAAGGAGATACATAAGGCATATTTTGATTATTGGTACTTGCTAATGATATCATTTCATTTAATATACTTTTATGAAGTGATTCTGGACTCAACAGTTCACCACTTTGTTTTAAAGTGTTCTTATCAATGTTACACTAATATAATAATAAAAAAAGAAAAATTATTCATAAACATAAATATTAGTATAAAGTAGACTTACTTCTTCTAAAATCTGATCTGAAATAACTGGACTCACTAAGAACCTTGAAATTTTTCGTGCCTGAATAAACAATAATCAAGATTAACACCAGTTATTTAAAAACAATCAGTAGACCTTTATCTATAAGACATGAATAAATTTATAAGTTATAACATACCGGTTTTTTTTTTTCTGGCTCTACCTTTTCCTCGGCTTCCATAACAGTTTCCACAACACTAACATTAGATTGATTTGTATTAATTACATTTTCTGAGTCTCCAATAATTACCGGAGTTTCATCAGTCTAAATTATCAATGATAAAAATTAAAATAAGAATGGCATACTGTGAAAAATTATATACCAGTACCTTTGGTTTTGATAAAGGTGGATCAGCACAACCTGGCGTTGGTAGTATGTCCAATTTTAGTTTATTAACCAAATCCTTCATCATTTCAGCCACTAAATCCACATGGGATACTTCTAATAATTCTTCAGTAACCTTAAAAATAAAATTAATTAGCAAATTAATTTATTTATTTTAACTATCAACTAAATAATCTATTTACCAGTTTATTAGCTACATCATAAGGAATAACATCATCAATATTAAATCTGAAGGTTACAGTTTTATGTTTATTATTTTCTAATTGACATTCAGCTTGACGATTATCATACACTGCCAAAAGATTTAACGAAGGCCCAGAAGTTCTACTCTTCTTTCTGATTGCAGCTTCTTTTATGACGGACGATTCTTCCTGTTGATCAACCCTAAATTTTCAAAAATAAGATAAAACATGATATGTTTTGCTAATAAAATGTACATATTTTCATAATTATTACAAAGTGTTTAATGTTCAAAAATAGTTTGTTAGTAAAACTATAATTATGATCAATGACAATTTAATAATTTTTTAAAATCTCAAAAATATTATCAAACAATTTAATTTTATTTAATTATTTAAGCAATAATCCAACCAAAACTAAAATTATAGTAGGATGTATTTAAAATATGTAGGATTATTAAAGGTATCATATGATCAAGACTATTGGTACATATTTACAAGTTTAAATTAAATGTATATTTACCTTAAATTTTGTTGTTTATTATCTGATTCCACAAGATTAGGTAGTGGCTCAAAATTATCTAAAGGTTTTTCTTCAAACAATTTGCATTCTTCAGAAAGGTTAACTTGATTATTATAATTTGGACATACTTGGTTCTCTTGATAAGATAATATATTTTGTGGTAAAAAGCCTTCATTAGATGGTGACTGTGTATTGCAATAGGTTATATTTTCAGACTGATTTGTATTTATTACTTCTTGATTTTGAACATATGCACTTAAATTATTTTGTAGTGCATTTTCTTCAAGTATAATAGCATGATGTTGAATGTCTTGTAGGACAAGTCCTTGAACAGAATCTGAAGATAATGAAGACAAATTTGAAACCGTAGACACTGTTGATATTTTTCTTTGTAACTCTTCTTCAGCTGTTGTGGACGGTTGATTTTGGACTGAATTAATTTGGTAATTCCATTGGGTCATTGTGTTTGGAATAAATGTTACAGCATCTTGGTTAATTGGTGGTTCAACTTGTTGATACATTGTTAAGTCTTTGTGATAAATATTATCATTACCATTTTGAATATAAGTTTCTGGTACAGCTTCCACCATATTTGTAATTTGATTCATATCAGAAAGCTGTTTATAAGTTATATTGGTATCAGATGTATAAGCAGAGTCTGTCGATGCATTAGATATGTTGGATATTTTTCTGTTACTGTCTAACTGATTAATTGTATCAACTGATCGAAGTGGTAGGCTTTTAGATGGCGATGTCTGCAATAATGATTGTTCTTGATTAATAAGTTCAGTTACATTAATTTCACTTGAAGGATTAAGAAAATTTTCAGGTGGAATAGAAGCGTTATCAAATTTTATTTCTTCATCCTGTAAAATAGACACCAAAACAGCTTACAATCATTTTCATCTCTCTATATTATTGTTTTTAATAGATAAATATATTTTTAGTTTTTTATTTAATATATTATTACAAATAATAATAAAAATATTTTATACCCGACTAATAAATTTAGGTGGTTGATACATAACAACAGTTTCTGGTTGACGAAACGGCAATCCATTGATATCTGTATTTATGTCATCTAAATACAAAAAAATTAGTTGGAAAATGAGTCATAATAATTTAACAGTCAATCAAAAACTTATATAATATACTCTCATAAAACAGAATTATAAAATAATTATACATACCCTTAAATAATTCTTCATCAATTTGCATGTCTCGTTTTTCATTTTGTTCTTTATTCAAATTAGATACTTGATTTGTTAACATCTTGGCAATAATTTTACTATCTTCCTCCAAAATTAAACCAGATTTAGCCTAAAAATACATTATGTAATGATTACTGTAAATCATTTAAAAATATAACTGTTTGGTAAATACCATTTCAGAGGCTACATCATCGGCATTATCATTGATGATATCAAAATCAAATTGAATTGCTTCATTTTCTCTGTGTTTATTACTACAACGCTTTTTTGGATCAAGTACACGTAAACGAAATTCAATTCGACTGTTTGTTCTACTAACCATTTCTAATTTAATACCAGGATCTTCCGTGAAAAAATCATGAGCCAATAATTCTTTGATTGATGGTCTATAGAAATAAAATTGTTCAAAAATAAACAAATCTTATAAATGAAAATAAAAATAAAATTGATCTAACCTTTCATCCTTTTTCAATTTTATACATGAATTTATTATATCTTTGATTTCTGGATTCTCAATTTTATCAAAACTTAAAGGTTTAATACCCTAAAAAATAAAATAAGTAAATATTTAACTTGGAAAATAAATTTGTAATTATGATATCACTAATACAATTATACTATTAAAAAATTAACATACATTTATCACTTTTTTATAAATTTGAGCAGGTCCTGTGCATTCTGTATAAGGATACTCAGAAGTAGCCATTTCTAGCATGCACATTCCAAATGCGTATACATCAACACTCTCATCATAATGTTCTTCATACATTTCTGGAGCCATAAACTCAGGTGTACCTAAAATTGTAATCCATAATTAACATCAATAAGCAAACCATATTATGTTTCATGTTATATTACCAATTACAGATTTAGCAAAAGATCGATTTTTAAGAGTAGCCAATCCTAAGTCACCAATTTTCACACATCCAGTTGTACCAGTTATGAAAATATTATCACATTTAAGATCTCTGTGTATAATTGGAGGTGTTCGTGAGTGTAAGAAACTTAGTCCTTTTACAATTTGTCGACACCATGATTTTAGTACTTTAGGATTAATCTTTTTAAAACGACGTAAATATGTTTTCAATGTTCCTGATGTCATTAGTTCAGTAACAAGAACAATATATTTTCGTTTTGTCAAAGAAACTTCCCAATAGTCATAAAATCTGACTATATTTGGATGCTGCAATCCTTTTAACATTTCAGCTTCTTCACGAAAACGAGCTCGTTCAGTTTTTGTTAATTTATTTTCCTTAAGCATAATTAAAAAATAAATAAATTATAATAATAATTTAAAAGAATTTTTAATTTTACCTGTAGTTCACACCAAGCAACTGCAACCCCAGTTTGGGTATCTAAACCTCGGAATACTGTTTTAAAAGAACCATGACCAAGCTCCTCATCAAATTTGAGAAATCTAACATTTATATAATTTGTTTATTTGTAATATTATAACAATTACTGATTAGGTAAAACAATCAATTACCTTCCATCTGGAGAGATCCCAGTAGCTTTTTCTTCATCATCATCTGAACGATTGAGTATAGCCGATTTTGTATTTAATATTTCTGTCGGTATTGGTAATGTAATTTGAGGGGAACATGAATCCTCTATTATCTCTACAGAACAAGACCCTGTGTCATAATAATTTTGTGTAAACAAATAAGTTTGTTTGGACGGCATGTCTGCAGATGATGATTGGCATTCCTTATCTGATTTGTTATCCACAGTTTTCTTTTGAACAGTTGTTTCACGCCTGAAACGAGGAGATGGTATAGCAGCTCCTCGGCCTCTGGCTGACACCTATCAAGAAGAAATATTGAAATAACAGTATATAAATACATTTAAAATATTAACCTTTCTTTGTGGAGTACTTGGGGAACTCAGACTGGAACGGTTTACAGTAGTTTTTGTTATAGTCCTATTAGGAGTTCTACAGCTGGCTGCACAACTCGATTCGCCTGTCAATTGGTTTAATCTGTAATTGTTAGGGATCGTGTTATAACTCGATTCCACTGTTTCGGATACACCCAAACTACCTAGGAATTCTGTTTACACCCAACACTCTATCTACAGAAGTTGCATTTCTATGTGCTTCATGGTTGCCATTAATTCGATCATGTTCAACACTGCTTGCTCGCAACTTAGTACTTGTGGTACTACAACAATCGCGTCTCGTAGTAGTTTTGTTCCTAGATGGTGGTTCGTTGTTATTTTTGGCAGCGCGGGATAGCCGATTCCGAAAACTCATGGCTCACTGTTACAAGAGATTTAATCGAGAAATAAAATCAAAACAATTAGAAATACAAAACATAAATAAACTGTAAATTGAAGAAAAACAATAATCAGAAAATAAACAATTAGAAAAAAAAATTAAATCATAAAAATCCTTCAATTATCACATCGTTTTCACGTAGTATACACAAAACTTACATTATATTCACATATTACGATCGCTTATTGAGCCAACTAGGAACGGCGCACTAACAATCTGATGCATGAAAACACAGAAGTGTATCTATTGCGCCGAGAATATTTAGTGACTTGGTGTTTTTTTAAATTGAGTTAAATTTTCTCGGCTCGAGCCTATCCCCACAATGTCGGACAAGCAGATTGGAACTGCTGCTGCTGCCTGCTGGCCGTTGGGTGATAATAGACAAGACTACAAGAGAGACGGAACCTCGTAGTGAGATACGGCGAGTGCTGTGGCGGGGGCGATTGGAGCGGGCCGCGAAGTAGCGCCGCCCAAGACAACCTTGGTACAAGTGCTGCCACCACCCGTCGACGGAGTCAATGAACGTAAAATCTCTATAGGAGCCAATTAAATGAATAATAAAAAATGAAGAGAAAAAATAATAAAAAATTGCATACTCGTGCACGTCCGTCCGCAATAAATTTTTTTTATTCAATATCGATTACTTTTTTTTTATTATTTATTACCTGCGGAAATTTTCATTTAACAAATATCGTTCACACCCGTAAACCCGTTGTGTGGAACGAATGTAAAGCTGCTTTTACAATAGCAAGTTCAATTGTATCCGAATATCCTTGTTTTAAAATCGCTCACAATCTCACATTGAACATTTTTAGTATTTACAATGACTGATTTGTAATCATTAGATATAATTTTAATTAATTTATTTTTTATTCGAAACGCACAAGAATGTCTCCGTTTTTACGACGTTATCGTCGATGATGTCACCGACAACGCCCACCGTCATTTTATCTCTACGTAAACGGCTTATCTGTATTTCCGCAATGGTGCAATATAAAATCTATATAGTCTGAACGTGCAAATTATCATCGCTTATTCCGCGTAGACCATAAGCGCAACTAAAGTTTATATTTGGTGGAGGGGGGGGGCTAAAAGAACTTAGACAACACAGACCAGGACCAGGAGGGCTATGAGAAGATTTAGGGAGACTAATCCCCCCCTAGTTGCGTCTATGGCGTAGACTATAGATTAAATATATCTATAGACTGGTTACACGGGCATACATTGGCATGCGGTATGACACATGTCCACATGAGAAAGCTCATCAGTCATCAATATTTAATTTGTTTCCTTTCTTCTTTACCGTTCTTTTGACGACGTGTTTTAACGGGATAATGCCCCATTCCACCGAATGACGAAATTAATCGTTGAAAAACAAATACAGTTCGTATTAAGTACAATTTGTAGAACAGTCGCATGTTCAGTGTTCACATGTACACTACGGAGTACGCTGTCTATATAGTACAGCAGACAGCATAAATACCTATATAGTGTAACTCCTATGTCTACATTATCAAAATGTTTTATGGAAAAAAAAACTACCTATTACAATTTATAGTCGGAAAATCGCGAACCTATTGAACTGTTCCTGGAAGATTACGTTGAAAATATTGAGTCTTCCACGACGCGACGAGCCGACGACGCACAATAATCAGTTTGGCCCATAGATCATAAATCTTATAAATATAGAAAATATAAATGTAAATGAATTTATTACTTTACGGCCCTCATATTATTATCACCAAATTATTATCATGACGATAAGACTACAGATCTGTGATAAGACTCCACTACTCTTGAAACCACGGCTATAGTATCTATAGCCGTGCTTCGAACGTACTGGTCGTTGATAGTCTGATTCTGAAAAAGTATGGCGATAACAGATAGAGTAATAATCATAGAGTAATACTCTATGGTAATGATATACTTAATTGTTCCTATTTTTTACGCTATAAATTAATAACTTTATTCATAATCTATTAATTGCGACGAACAGCTTGTCTTGTTTTTCATGCAATCGGATCGTATCGTAAAATTATTCGTATTCGAAGTATATGTCTTTCTGAATTTCATAGTTTATTAAATCATACAAGTATAAATTATGCGACCGGTACGGTAATCTTTCATTGAAAGAGAACCATAGATTATTTCTTTTGTATTATGATTTACGAGTGACTTATATTTCAAAATGCACGACATATACGAAGTTGCTAAGCTATTGAAGTATTCTGTTCAAATCGAAAGCATAACTGCTTATGGTAATAAATAACAATAGTTTTCACCACTAATGTATTTTATGTTGTAACTTTTAATCATCAGTCATTACAGAATAAATATTATATTTTTCTTAGTTGTTGCTTAAAGTTATATTACTGTATTTATTATTATTGTAACGGATTGTCGTCAAATTATTACATTTTTTTTTTTTTTTAAGTATAACTTCAGATTTCAGACTGAATAATACAATTATTGAATTATATACTTCACATCACCATTTCTCTAAACATGCCCTATAACTTTTTAAGGACTTCCCTAGACCATCAAACAAATTTTAAATTATTATTATTATATTTAAGTATTATTAGAGCTTCAAGGGTTATTTTAAATGCTTAAGAGGACGCAACACTAGCATGCGCATACAATATAGCAAATCTGCATTCAGTAGTTCAAATGCTGTTCTTAGCTTTAATATTAATGGAAACTGACATCAAACATTATGTGAAGAGTGTAATCTGTGTTTCTATGTTCGTTTTTATATTATTTATTGTTTTAATTTTTAATTGAGATATGAGTTTTTTTTAATTGTAATAAATTACATACTATATACTTAACTCGCTTAAAAATTAAAATATCATAAAAAACCGAAGTAGGGACACAAATAATTTTCTTTCCATGATGTTTAAAATCCATTTATGCTAATATTAAAGTTAACAATAGTATTTGATCTATTGAACGCAAATTTGCGATGTACGAAAATGAAGACACCACATGCTGGTGTGGCGTCCTCTTGAGGGCTCCATCATCAAAATGAATCAAGTTGCTGTATATCGTTCAACATAAGTATATTTAACTTAAATCAAATACATATGATTTTTATCCATTCAATTTAATTTCAAATTATTTCATTTATATTATTATATTTAACTATAAGATTCAAAATTTTTAACTTATTGTATTTTTTTAGATAATTATTTGTTGGTCGGTAATCGTCAAGGACATATATTTTTATACACTACCAGTCCTAGAGTACAATTAGTTGACTGTAATAAAACATTTAGCAAAAGACCCATTTTACAATTAGCAGCTATACCAGAATGTCAAATAATTATTTGCCTGTCAGGTATTTGATATTTAAAAAAATAATTTATAAATAATAATCTAATAGTTTTTATTACATTTTTAGATGAAAGGGTTAGTGTACTTGATGTATCTCGAGATAAAGTTATTCACATGAAAACCAATGGTTTACTGAAAACTAAAGGTGCTAGTTCTTTCACTATAGACGTAAAGGTAAATTATTTCAAACATATATATACAGGTATACCTATTTTAAAAATACATCAAAATTATTAAAATGATATTTTTAGACACCAGTTGGATTACTAGCTAATTCCAACAATACAGTAGTTCGTCTCTGTGTAGCGGTTAAAAGACAGTTGCAAGTTTATCATTGGAAAGGGAAAGATTTTTTGGAGCATTCCGAAAATATTGACTTGCCTGATATACCTCGTACATTAGTGTGGTGTGATCAAACAGTTATTATTGGCTGTAAAAATGAATATTACTTATTTGATGTAAGTTAACATGTATAATATTATATAATATATAATTTAGAAGTACTTAAAAATTAAAAAAATAACTTGATAAGCTACAAATTTAAATCAGTTCATAATGAATTTAAGTTAATGTTCATACATCAAGGTATTTAATATATTATCTTCTGCAAATAATAAATATTTTCATAAATTTTAAGATTACATGTTGAGTATAAAAAAAAAAATAATAAATAAACATTTCGTAGAAAATGTTAAGTTAGGATGACAATATATAGTAAGAACTTGATAAGAATAAATTCATGGTATTTTATAATTGTTTGTAAGCAAATACAAATAGTTTTCTTTCACTTTTTGTTCTTATTTTACCTAGTTAATGAAGTAATGAATAAATCATATGTTTATGAAAATTGTTGGTAAAATTATTGCAATTTTTAATTATACTAATAAAATTATCAAATTTGACTCATTTTTCAATGATGATAAACATCTAGATTTTAATTAGTTTAAAAATATATGCATAAAAGTATAACATTGTATTATAAAACTAATCTAAATGATAAAATAACACAAAAAATAATATTACGCTCACCAAAATTATAAAACCAATTTAATGGTTTCAAAAATAATCATATTGTAACTAACCGTCTAAATGAAATATACATTTAATGATTTAAAATTCATTACAAATTTATTAATTTTTTTGTTGGAAAATGTTAATATGTTTTGTACATTTTTGTATATATACTGAAACAAATGTGATTTATTGAATGTTTTCTGGTGAATAACTTATATTGTTTGATTTTTTTTTCTTAGATATTAATATAATTAATTTATTATTTTTAAAAAGTAAACAGCACAATTAATTCAATTTAAATTAATAAATCAATACACAATTATTTCAGCTATCATTACCTATGATAAACTCTTATAACAATAATTTATATTTTAATAATTCAAATAAAATTAGGTATGCTTATCTATCTTTATTTATATTTTCATGGTGTCTTAGGATATATGTAAAAGATAATTTTAGATATTTTATTGTTAAATTATATCTACTTTATACAGTCAAATATATTTATAAAGTATTTAAATTAATATATTGTGATCTAATATTTCAACATTTATATATTTTTATGACTAAATGGACTATATAATAAACCTAGTTTTTAGTTTTATTTAAATAAGAGTTGATTATAAATATTATTTAAATTTAAGAACTATAATTCCAACTAAAATATTAACATAATATATATAGAATTTATAACATAATAGTTATAGAATATATAACTAAAATATATAACACAATTCACTTATTTTAGGTCACTATGGAACAAGTAAAACCTTTGTTCCTAACTGGAAAAAATCAAGAACCTATTATTACCAAAATATCTGACACTATGTTTGGTGTTGTTAAAGATTCCCATCTTATAGTTATGAGTACATCAGGTGATGTAGCTGAACAGCAAACTATTAAATGGGTGGATACACCGTCTATTATTTGTAAGCTGTTAACTTAAGTGTCTGAATATTTATTTTATAATCAAATTGTATTTTAGTGTATGATGAACCTTACTTGATAGCTAGTATAGGAGATAAGTTATATATACAAACTATAGAATCCGGCGAAAGTTCAGTTGCGCGTCAAATAATATCAACCACTTCCAAAACTCTGAGTATGTTTACTTGTCTGAATGGTTTAATTTATATTTCATCTGCATTGGATGTCTGGTGTTTAAAAGCTGTACCTTTCGCTAAGCAAATCAAAAGACTTCTTGAAGACAAAGATTTTCAATTGGCTTTAAAATTGGCTGTAAGTAATCAACTATATTTGTGTTCATACTATGGTCAATTAAAGTCTAGACTCTAGAGTATAATGTAGGCAAGTACTAAAAATTTACTGAAGATTACTTTGTTAGTTCATTACATAATAATAATTAGCAGCCAATTAATCTAATATATATGTATAAATTATACATTCTCAATTTTTATTTGTTGAAAGAAAAACAATTGTATGCATGTATAAAAATTTCTAATAAATTACGTAGAACATATCTGATGAATCTGTCGACAACAAAGAAAAAAATGTTTCCCAAATTAGAACATTATACGCCAATGATTTGTTTGAAAAAAAGAAGTATCAAGAATCTATGAGGGAATTTTTGAAGTTAAATACTGGTGTGAAGTTTGTATTTTACTTATTGTTTATTACTAAATTATAGATTACAACTTTTTGAATTTTCTCAGATCCATATGATGTTATAAGATTATTTCCTAATTTATTACCTCAAAGTGATTCAGATTTTGGGGAAGAAATTCTTGAAAAAGAAATGGAAATGAAAATTGTTGCGTTGATTGAATATTTAACAGAAGTAAGTAATTACTTCAATAAATTAATTAAATCTACAATTATTGAAGGTAAAAAGACAAATTTGACTATACAAATCAACAGGTGCGACACAATCTTTTAAAAGAACCCAAAGTCAAAAAACAATCAGATGTTCTTGAAATTAATAGTAATCATCAAGAACAGTTACTTCAAATTATAGATACTACACTTCTAAAATGCTATTTACAAGTAAGTTAAATTATATTAAAATAAAAAATAAAAGTATATTTGTGTTTATTCAATTTATAAATATATATTTAGACTAACGATGCTCTGATAGCTCCTCTTTTAAGACTGAATCATTGTCATTTATTAGAAACTGAAACAACCCTAAAAAAGTACAAGAAATATAGTGAACTAATAATTTTGTATCAAACTAAAGGGCTACATAGTAAAGCATTAGAACTCCTTCAAAAGCAATCTGATAATTCTGATTCTAATCTCAGAGGACCCGAAAGAACTATTCAATACCTACAAAATATTGGTAACTACAATTTATTATTATTGTTTTTATTTTATTTTTCACGATTTAGTTTTAATTTATTAACAGGTTCAAATAATATTGATATCATTCTCCAATTTTCGGATTGGGTGTTAAATAAGCATCCTGAAGAAGGACTAACTATATTTACAGAAGATATTGCTGAAGTAGAACATTTACCTAGACCTAAAGTATTAGATTTTTTAATCAGAAATCACAAAAATCTGATTATTCCTTATTTGGAACATGTAATACATGTATGGAATGATACCAATGCAATTTGTCATAATGCTTTAATACATCAGTACCGGGAAAGACTTCAACAATACAACAGCAAATCAATGCTAGCTGATGAACAAACTGCACAAAATACAAAAACAAAACTTTTGGAATTTTTAGATCAATCTAAGTATTACACTCCAGAAACTGTATTAGTACATTTTCCATTAGATGGTAATGTGTTCTGTTACTTCATATTTTTATATTATTCTTATGGCACTACTTTATAGGATTTTTTGAGGAACGTGCTATAGTGTTGGGTAAACTTGGTCGCCATGAACAAGTTTTGTCTATGTATGTTACGGTACTGCATGATGTAGACAGAGCAATAGAATACTGTGATAAAGTTAATAAATCCAATAATGAAGACCGTGATCAAGTAAAATTAGTGAAATGTATTTACATTTATTTATTTTTTATATTTATAAATTAATTATAGATTTATGTAACATTATTGAGATTGCTTATTGACCCTCCGGACAGTTGGTTAGCTGGATTGGGAAATGTTTCAAAACCAGCACCTAATTTAGAGAAAGTCGTGGAAATTTTGAACAAAAATGCTGCTGAAATTGCAACTCCAAATGCATTGAAAGTATTACCTGATGAAATACCAGTTCATCATTTAAGCAATTTTTTAATTATCTCGCTAGATAAAGCTATTGGAGATAGAAGACTTTTTCAAGTAAACCGTGGATTACTATATGCTAAACTTTTAAAAGTAAGAAATATTGCTATTGTATTTGGTGTACCTTAAATTATAAGTTTATTTCTTAAAATTTCAGATTCAACAACAACGAATACTCTATGAGTCTCAAAATATTACTTTAACAGAATTCAATATTTGTGGAGCATGTAAAAAACGTTTTGGAAATCAAAGGTAATTTATTCAAATAATATAAAACATAAAAATATTTTTTATATAATGTAAATTTATAAATGTTATAGTGCATTTGTGAGATATCCAAATGGCGAGATTGTTCACTATTCATGTCATAATCACAAAACAGATCAGTAAAGAAAATAATTAAATTTTTTTTAAAATTTGTCTTCATCGGGGTTGTTAAAAATTATTAAAAAAAACTTATATAGATATGTCTGATCCAGATCCTTCATGATCAGAATCCATGAATGTATCTTCTCCATGTACTGCATTGAATGGAATAGATTCATTTTCAGCATTGTTTACACCACTGAATGTCGCATCTAAAAGTGACCCATTTAAAATAGGTGCTGTTGAATCTGTGGATGTTGCAGTTGAAGTATTACATGGTTTTCCCAAACTCTCTAAACTCTCCATTACTCGTTTATTATTCGGGTCAAGACTAAAATTAAAAAATGTTTATTTTTCATTTAAACATAATGTATTTTTATTTTATGAGTACAATATAATATGCATGCATTAAATATAATAAAATATAATATTAATGTTAACTTAAGATACAAACAAAATTATAGATAGAATTTTAATATAATTATTCAATAAAAGATTTTGTTATTATTATTGTTATCTGTTAAAATAATCTGTTTTGATTAATTTTCATACAGTTATTATTATTATTATTATTATTAATGACACTTATAAGTAATATAATTTAATTAATAAAACTATTTGAGGTCTCAAATATCTTCTGCTTTTTAAGTACTCATAAAATAGTTTAAACCTTAAAAACTTTATTCATGTAGGGAAATATTTGATTGTAATACTTTTTGGAATAACATTAAAATAAAGTATTATGCATTTTAATTACTTTTTTCTTATATGCTACAGTTTTTTTTTTTTATTTAAAAGATCATATTGAATAAATGGAACTCAATTTCAAATTCCAGACACTCTAATTAATTAGTGAATATTTAAATTTTTTACTAGGGCGAGTTAAATTACACTTAAGAGTTCATCAAAAGTTTAATTGCACACATTTTATGTGACATTTTTATTTCAACTAATTACTTGAGTGCAGAATAATAGTAGTCAAATGATTTTTCCAGTTGATTTTGTTTAACACTTAAATCGCCCAACATTTGATATAATCTACATGTTGGTTGATCAAGGGCTTGTTTATGTAAAAGCGTAACAGCCGGACTGAAATTGCCTTCTTGTTCAAATATTTGGGCTAACATATATACTGCAGGAAGATAGTATTCGTCAACATTTAATGCTTTTTCCAACAGTATTTTTGCTTTACCAAGAGTCATCGGATCTTTAATTAGTATTGAAGCATATAACTAAGAACAAAAATGCATTTAAATTATTAAATAAGTGAAACATCTTATGAAGATTTCCTCATTATTTAATAAAATAATATCAAAATCATCATTACTCAGCTAAATATACCAAATCTTTATATCATGTTTACAATAGTTTAACAAAAAAATAAATAATTAAATTAAATTATTACTTACTGTTAATGCTTTTGGATGATTATTCATTTGTTTGCAACAATTACTAGCAGACGTAACAGCATTCCTCATTTTATGTAGTGCTATATAACAATCTACCATACCTTTATGAGGGTCAAAAAGATAAGGTGCCAACTATTAAATAAAAGAAAATATTAAAAACACAATCAAAACGCATGTAATAATAAAATACAATTTCTTACATCATTAGCTTTACGAAATTGTAAAATGGCATCAGAATATTTTTTCATACTTGTTAATATCATACCGTGTAACAATAATGCTTCAATATTATTTTGATCAACAGAACAAGCCTTTAAAATGTTATAATGTTTTAATATAATCAGATAAACATACATTAATTATATACTATATTTCTAAGCACTTAAGATTATTAACTGCTTTGAAACTATTAGTAAAAATATAGCTTATACATATTTAAAAAGAATGAAGTACTTATGATTTAAATTAAAATAGATGACTTTTAAAACAAAGATATAATAATACATACAAAGTATTTCGCATGTGAGTAATAATTTTCTGTTCAACAAAATAATAAAATATTTATATTAGCAGTTGAAAATCATTGCTAATAGAAATAGAAGTACACACTTTACAAGTATAAATATATTTAAATACACAATAAATACCCTTTGAGCTAGGCACAGAGCTTTAGAATAATTACTATTACTATAGCAAACAAAGGCAAGAACAATCCACATATGAGGGTCAACTGATGATTCGTCTGAATAACTAGGAAGTAATTTTTCTAAATCTTTATTATGTTTTTCCATATATAAACACATAGCTAGAGTACATAAGCCATCTTGCATAAGTGGATTCAACCTGTAGGCCTAAATCATAATTTACTGAAAATATGCTTAAAAAATTAAGTCAATTAATGGTAAGTAACTCACTCTTTGTAAATAATTAAGTGCGTTTTTACGATCTCCATTAAAGTAATATGTTTTTCCTATACCAACTAGTAATCTATTACTATTACACAAAGGTGATTGATCATCCAATTGTTTAAATGCAGCTATAGCTAAGGGGTATTCTGCATGATTAAATAGATGGGCATGAGCTTTTATCCAACCACCAAGCCTAAATAAAAAAATAAAAATTAATTATTAATTATTGTATAATTAAATAAATACTAACCACTCAAGTCCATTAACTCCAACCATGTCTAACATAATAGCATTCACTTCTGTTCCTTTCACACCTAAACTCAAAAGTCCTTCAGCTGCTTCAATTGCCAGTGGACACTCCTTAAATCAAAATAAAATATACAAACAAATAATTAAACAATAAAAGGATATATTAAGTAATCTCTATCAATTCCATCTAAATTGTACTTTAATTAGTTGATAATAAAAAAATTAAATATATTTATAATAAATCCCTTACAATTTTGAGAAACACTTAGGAGGAAGAAAAGTATATTTTAATAAGAATTATAACAGTACTTGGTACTTGTTCATGAAGTGTAAATAATTACACAAATATTAAAAATAAACCAAACGTTCAGAATTGGTTTCTTTTTATAATAATATATTACAGCAATAAATACAAAAAGACATCAACATTATTGATATTAGACATAATAGTTTATTGCAGGTGAATTATCAATTTAATAGAAGAAAAAAATCAGTACTACAACTTACTTTTAAAACTTTATTATAAGCAGAAATAGCTTGATCATAATTTCCCATCTGATGGTATAATTTTGCAAGAGCCATATTAATTTTTGTTTTTCTATGTTTCGATGGCACAGATTGTAAAACAGCTAACGCCTGTTTATTATCTTTTAGTTTGACTAAACATAAATGTAAATGATATTTAATATCTGAAAAACAAATAAATTGATTGTCAATTTGTCCACACTAAATAATAATGAAATAATATTATGTTTTACTTAAAAACATTATTTTACAAATGTATTTATAAAAATAGTATGCACTTATTAACCTAAATCAGGCATGGGATCTTTTAGGCTATCATGTTGTTTAATTGGTGTTTTTTTTGGAAAACATGCATCTTTAAATGTTAATGCTGATTTATACGCAGCTTCTGCTTGGCGATAATTACTTAAGAAATAATGAGCATCACCAAGGTATGCATATATTCGAAATTTATGAGGAGCAGTTAAAATATCTGTTGTATGTTCACTGACTTTTAAAACCATCTCAGCCTGTGAAAATGAAATAATTATTTTAATGGTAATTGGTAACATACAATAACAATAGAAATAGACACTCACTATTTTAGCAACATTGGAGTGCAATTTTTGACTATGTAACAATTTTATTTGATCGAATAACAAACTCATTTTGAAATAACTATACGTAATGCTCTAATTAAAAAAAAAAAAATTGGCACACTTCAAGGAAATAATGCATCAAATTAATAATACCTAGTTAAAAATAATAATTCATTATAAAAGGCACGATAAACCGTAAGACTTTGTATCAAAAAATAAACAAAAATTTGATAAAAACAATGCATTAATTATATAAATTCTGACGATAAACATTAATCATTTAAATATTTCAAATATGAAAATAGAATGCACATCATTGTAATGCAATGTACGTAGACGTGCACATTAAAGTGTGTATCAACTATCAAGTATGTAATCATACAAAGAAAAATGTATTGGTATCTAATAAATCATAACGGCTCGATGTACTGATAAGTCCCGACGACCCTAACACCACCATTGAACTATATGATAACTGGAATGCTCACCAAGCAGTGTTACCCGAAACGGTATGTTAGAACGAGATGTGACATACTAATGGTGTTACTATCTTTGTCTTACACATGGCGCAAATATCTTAAATTCATTTACCGCGACATTATTGTAGTTTGATTCATAAAATATGGTATCTTATTATTTATTTTATAACTTCCACAAAATCTCTATGATTAATTTAATAGAATATAAATAATTAAACGATTAATAAATAGTTTATTAGTAGATAATTATAATTTATTATATAACAAGTTACAAGTATTGAGAAATGCTTTTTTTGTGAACTTCTATATTTGTCATATAAATGTAAAGGAAGTTGGAGTTAATTGTATGTTTAATGTTAAGAATAAATTAAGTTGTAAATTGAAAGTTAGATTTTAATTCATAACTAAGTATATAAGATAACGACAATTTTATTTTTAGTAAAATAATATTTATTAAAATAAAACCATAGTATTTGTAATATTATTCAAAATTGAAAGAAAAGTTACTATACTACTTACTCGAAGCTGACTTACCACTTACCTCAATTATTGTACTTACTACTTTCCTAACTTAACTTAATATTGTAGATTTATAATCTAGGAACGAATAATACCATGATTAATCTCATTTCCAATGACAAGACAGACAAGAGTGCTGAAGTCATACCCAATAGCGGCGCGTGAATAAAATTTATGGGAGACTTAATTTTTATGTAAACGAATGAAAATCATTATTTAATAATTCATCTAATGTAAAATTTTTTGATTCCATTATTTCAATATTGGATCAAAAACGCTACAAGATAACGCACTACACAAATATACGCAACAAATAACGTGTCGCCCGTTGGCAGAGACTATTTTTTCATAGTCTCCCGAACCATAGATTAAATATTTAATCTGTGATATAATAATAGTTGACAACAGGATATTATTTACACATAATATAAATTACACAAATACTTGAAAATAATTTAAAACAATTTTTTTTTCCAATATATTATTATGAAGAGACGCCGTTTCAAAGTCTCCCCTAACGCACCGCCACTGGTAATACCTATAGTATTTTATTATACAAAAATAAAAATATTGAATAATTATAAAAGTTAAGAGTTTAATTAAATAAACTGGTTATTATAACACACAAAATAACTTTGTGAACATGTTACCAACGTCATTGATTATAATTTATAACATAATTAATGCCAATATTATATAACTTAAATTAAACATGATTAAATACAATTAGTTTATTTCATTTATGCCTAAAGGGATGACTTTGAACCTTGTTTTTGCTGTATTAATTGTTTATACTGAGTATGCACTCTTAAAGTACAATAATATGAAGATATAAATTTTACATTTTCATTTCGTGTAATTCTTAACTCTTAAGTGCATGTATCAATAACTGGATGAATAGGATATACATTTTTTACTTAATTCAAAAACTGTCTTTGAACTTTTAATATAATATCTTTTTTAAAGTTGTTATTTTTTATGTTTAAAGAATATGCTAGATAAAATTTTTCAGTGAATAATATTATTTCAAAAATATATATTGAAACAAATTTCAGTTTGCCTCGATTTTTAAAATTTGTAAAAGAAACATAGTCTGTTACTAGTATTAATGAATAGTTATGATCCTTACTAAAAATATCTATAGATATTTAAAATTATATCTTCATAAAATGAACATGGAAACTTCTTAATAAATATTTAAGTTTGAGTTTATAACTCAAGTGACAGAACAAAAAGTTAAACGAACAATATTATTAATTATTATTAGAGGTGGGTCGAACTTAAAAATATGGCCTCGAACCGAACCTTGGTATCTCGAACCGAACATTTTATTCAACATCAAACCACACCGGCACCATATATCTATCATATTTCGTTAATCATTAGAAAAGTGAACCCAAAATATACTTTTGAATTAAATGGCAAATGGAAGCTTTATTTTTATACTTTATAGTTGTTAGTGTACGATAAACACACTAGTCAGTAATAGCATTGATTAAATAGACTGTTTCATCAATGATTAGGCTAACATTTTTCATACAGATAGCTAATATGACGTATAGGAATCCACCAAGAAAGGATTTTTTTGAAAATCGCATTTTTAAAAGTCTTTGGCAATCTTAGATCTAGGCTCAAATGGATAATTTTTTTCACTTTAACTGGTTACAAAGGTAATATATTATTTTTTATTATGTTGATTTTATGATAAATATTAAGTATCCTGTATCCAGGAAATGTAGCGAGTCACTATGAGCCTATGACAATTAAAATAACAATCATATAAGTAATAAGCTCTAAAGGTTTTTTTTTTGTCATAGTGATTTGAAACTATTACTGGATACTTTTCAACAGAAAAATATTACCTTTGTAACCAGTAATGAAAAAAATAACTATAAAATTACATCAAAGTAAAGTTAAGGACGTTAAGGTACCTTAAATCTAACCAAACATAGATAGACTCTATAGAGTCTAGACAATGTAAGGTATATAGTAACTATTATTCCTTTAGGGACTATGTCCCATTGTCCCAACCAAGACCGCTACATGTGAAGCCGGGTAATTTAATAGTAATTACTAAATACACAACAATATAGAATATTTTATTATACAATAATAACTATAATACATTAAGTACTCATTAAATCACCCACCCAAAAAAGTTCACTGCATATACCTATTAACTATATAATAGATCTATGTCTGAATGTCTCTATGAACAGCATATATTGTGAGCGATCATATTACCCGAATAGAATAACTACATTTTTATCCACCAGAGTGCGTATCGTTAATCTATTTTCCCAATATAACAAATAATACACAGAATCATGCTTGTATCCATGGACACTACTATTTCACCACTACAGCGTGGTTTCAGTCATACGAACGATCTGGTTTCTTTTTTTTTACGGAGGCCAACAGTGAACAGGGTTTTGAATTTTTGATGACTTTTGATACAACTTTTTTCGATTGGGTTTATAATCTTGTATAATTGGATGATGTCGTCGTGTCCATCGATAGACCTGCAAATATTCATATTGTTAAGTCTGGGATAGCCTAAGCACTTACAGGGAGATAAAAAACCCTAACCCTGAGGACAGACGTCGAGTAGAGTGTTTTTAAGGTGTACAAAATAAAATATATTTGGTAAACGTTAACTTGACAAACTCGATTATTTTAAAATATGTGAAATGTCTGAAAAAGTATAACACGTACTACGTAGTTACCTACTCTTACACCTTTCGTACTGGTCTACTTTGTATACACAAATTTTATGCTTTTATACCCTTCCTCTTACTTGTTAATTGTTACTGTCTTAATATCTAGTTAACAGGTTACATCTTACATGTATTAATAATTAATATACAAAGGGTGCATATTAATGTGTTATTCTGCATTTATGTACAATGCAACAGAAAACTATATAAAAATATAACATTTAAAAGAACTTAATAGACAAAATAATAGCGCGCGTGTATGAGTCAGTAAGGTTAATGGATTACACGCGTGTGCATGATTTCTGCTTCCGTAGCTGTGTTTTATGATATACATATTTATTAAAATGGTTTTATATTATAATATATTCTGGGTAGGCATAGGTGCATTACAATTTACAATAGGCGTTTTATACGTGGCCATGTAGGGATCACGCTGCAACTGAGTTCGTTATATAGCAGCTATGGCCAGGGCCGGATTTACCTCAAAGGCGCCCCTATAGGCTAATGAATAATGATGAATAAATGCCTCTAATGATTGGAACAGATGGAATAAGAGCTGAGATTTCCCCTCAAATTTATTTATCAATTTTTTATGTCCATATCAAAATGTATATTAATGGATTTATTTTAAAGCTAACATAAAAAAAAGTATTGATATTTTGTAGCATAAAATGAAATAGAAGAGCAAAAAAAGATATTTTCTTCTGATAATAGAAACTTTTTAAAAACTATTATATATTATGCATTATTATTAAATTGTTTTATTATATATTTAATGTACTCAAGAGCCGGGGGATAGGTAGGCAGACGGACAAGAACCTGACGAATTTGAATTTGGATAGATGGATGTTTTTAATGAACCAATAAATACATTTTAGTAAATTTTATGTATGTATTTTAATTTTAATTTTTACATAACTTACCATTAACTATCATTTTTCTTATACATTTTTTGTGTGACCCCTAGACCAAATTATACAATATATTTGACCTTGTTAATAGTTGATACTTTAAGTCTGTCATGAGTCAGGACATAAGGTTCTGACCTAACCAGCCTAACCTAACCTAACTCTGTAAATATAATACAGTAAATAATCTGATAATCATGTATTTTTTATTAAACACAAGTGACAACTATGTATATAAGTTCACCAGACTGTTAATGATCCTTCTCAGAGCATCCTCGTTAAACACCTAAACTTCCATTTCTTAGACCTCAAAACATGCTCCGAAAAGTCAAGACTCTTCCGTTGTATATGACATATTTATAATTTTTTTGTTACATTTGTTACACTTGATAGTCAAACTTATATTTTTATACATCCGTACTTTTGTCATGTAGCAGCTACAAACCAGTTTTTCCTCAGCATGAGTTGCAGATAACTACTAAATAAGAAGTATAAATTAAAAAAAAAAACCGTCAAATATTAATCGGTTAGTCATAGCTTATCTATTTACAATCGGATCATATCAAAAACTACATTTACATATTTGTTCGGCTACAAAATAAAGATAGATAAATAGATCATTCAATCCATAATCCCTTTTACGAGTGCTTTAATTTGCATCCAATAATTGTGTTATGTTTAAAAAAAAATTCGTTCATGCCATAATACATTTTTAACACTTCGGCACCACTGCCTAATCATAATAACTTATAAGTAGAGCACGGATTTCTATGTAATTTAAATATTTTTTTCAGTTATCTTCATGAGTCATAATAATAGTTAAATAAGTTAAATAAGCTCACTCTAACCTCAAAAGTGTAACATCAGGTGTACCATAAGGCGGGCACTTAAGCCCTATGATGTTTAATTTTTTTGTCAATTCTATCTGCAATTACCTTTCAAGATCGAACCTTTTATTATTCGCCGACGACATAAAAATTTTTTATACAATTAAGGCCCCCGATGACTGTTCCTTGTTGCAAGATGAACTAAACAAATTCTTGGATTGGGTTGCTCGTCTTGGCTTATCACTGAATATTAGCAAATGTCAAATTATTACCTTTTCCAGATCTCGAACTCCTATCCTTAATAATTACCATATAAACGGCACTCCGCTTCATCGCGTCTTTTCCGTCAAAGATCTTGGAATCCATTATTCCTCCTCACTCTGTTTTAGTCATCACATTGAGACAACTGTGGGTAGAGCTCTAAAAGTTATTGGTTTTATAAAGCGTAATACTAAACATTTTTCCTCTGCTAACTGTCTCCGATCCCTTTACATCTCTTTAGTTCGTTCTCTGCTCAAGTATGGTACTGTTATCTGGCACCCATACCTAGCCAAAGACCAACTAAGAATTGAGCGTGTGCAGAATAAATTCCTGGCATATGCTGCTTTTCTTCTTAAATTGCCCGATTCATGCCATGACTATACCTATTTACGTGAAGTTCTAAGTCTTCCAACACTCCATTCCCGCCGTTCCCTTGCGGACAAAAACTTTATAACGGCTTTACTCAATGGACTACTAGACGCACCTGACATATTATCAAATATATCCTTCAGAGTACCCGTAACCAAGGACAGTTCTATATACCTGCACACTCTATGTCATATGGCCATAACAACCCGATCCATCGCATGCTCCGATCTTTCCAATATTAATTCCACTCCAATATTTTTATTTCTTTTTGTTTTCACTATGTAATATTATATATTTTAAACCATACATATTGTCATGTTACAATGCCTCACGGCGTATATTCTGTAAATAAATAAAAATAAATAAATAAATATGAATCTAATAGAAAATTTTTTTCTCATAATCCTGCTTCCTGCATATTTAATGGCTATTGCATAATTTTACATATTTTCATAAAATTCAAAATATAGTCCATATTAAAACAAAAATTTTTTAAAAAAAATGCACAGAATAATATTTTGTCAAGTTGAAAAATTAAGAATAATTTTGTAGATCGATTTGTTAATAAATAATTGATTGAGACGTATACTTCTGTGTCTGCTTATAATCTTATAGCTGTTTTTTAAAGAAAAAAATTCATCATATTCCTGAATCGAAAGGGCAACAACGTTTCAACAAAACTAAACGTGCTTTAAAATCAAAATAAAGGTCTAGAAATTTTGCGACAAACTAATTCTACTCTATTAAAACGTTCAGTTCGAAAATATACATCAAGATTTAACAACAGGTACATAGTTGCTATACTTGCTTCAAATATGTCCCATTGCCAACAACTTCGGTTGACGTCGAATGATCGTTCTCAATCTTTAAATAAACGTCAAAGTTTCACTGAAGAAAAACTAGAAATGCATATTAATTTTAATAATAAATAAAATTTTAATAATACATTAATTTGATCAAAACATTTCCTAAAATATTATTTTTCTTTGAGTACCTATTTAAGTAATTAATTATTATAAGTTGTTTAATTTGTAAATTTTAAATAAAAAAAAATTATTCTTGTATATTTGTTGCATATTTTCACGATTTTGATTGCATATTATATGACATATTTTGATACTCTTTATAGTGCATAAAAAACTGTTTTCTACTTATAAATAATAAAATAAGTACAAATATTGATAATAAACAATATTGTTATAACTTATAATCAATGGTAAAACAATAATAATTAATAGCATTTTAATAATACGTTAATTTGTGTTCTAAATGGCTGATTTCAATAAATTATATAACTTGTATAAGCCTCTTCCGCTGATTAGATTAAAACACGCCATACGCACTAGTGTAACAACGCTTATAGGGCATAGGCTATAACCTATAAATTGTATAAATAATAAATATATACAAAACTAAATGCCGCAAGGAAAAAAATATATTTAATAATATCTATAATTTTTTATATACAATATGATATATATATTATTTTTTTTAATATTTCTTTTTAGTTTTTCTGCGCTACACTCTACAATGTAACGTCGATCAAACATGTTTGTGTTATTTATTCATATATCTGCCGGTTCCGATTTTGAAACTTCAAAAAAAAAAATCGATCATATTCTTACCAATTTGAATTGATAGTAATACGGAGGTGATTGATTCTTTTCAATTTTAATCGATTCATCGAAAAATTGGTCCATCCAAGATCGATTCACAAGATCGAAAAATCGATTTTTTAGCACATTACTATTTACTATTTAATATGTAATACTAAGATAGTGTCACATGCTTAATTGTATCTTATTTCGATTCATGACATTTAATATTTAATGTGTGTAGTTGTATAAATATTATGATGTAAAAATGCGCTGTTAGATTTTTATATCTAAATAAATACCTATTTTAATTATGAAATACCTATGCAAAAACTGTTGAAAAAGGAGAGTATTTGAACAGGAGTGTGCTTTTTAAATAGTCCACCTTGTATTTATCGTTTATTTAAAATAATCCTCAATGCATGAAATTATAAATGTTTTGCTGAAAATATCACGCCACTCTTGCCATACATCAGCATACAAGTATTTCCATAATAATTGGTCGTAGATAAAAACCAAACATGAAACAATATAGCTTGGTTCGTTGCGCTAGCATATATAAACACTCGATTACTAGTTGTCTGGGTTCATTCAAATTTATGCATTTAAACATTCTGTTAAAAAACGTATTATTATTCTTTAGAATACAAATTTATTTTAAAAATGTCTCAAGTTCCTGTTGTAAATATGTCTAACTATGACAAAGAAGGATGTCTCCATGAAATGTTTAAAACTCAAGCAAATGCCACCCCAAATGCAGTAGCTGTAATTAATATTGATGGTTCTATGGTTAGTATACTAATTAATAAACAAAATATGATATACAGTTATAATATACAATCATACTAAATAATTGTTTTGATTTTAGGTCACGTTTAAAGAATTAGATGAAATGACTGATGTATTAGCTGCGAAGTTAAGAAATATTGGTATTCGAAAAAATTCAATGGTTGGTATTATGATGGAACGCTGTTTAGAGTATACAGTTAGTTACATTTCTATTCTAAAAGCCGGTACGAAATTTTACATTTATTTGACTTATATAAGATTAAATTAAAGTATGTCCAAAAAATTGTATTCTAAAACGTTAAAATGTATTTAATCTATATAGGAGGTGCATGTCTTATCCTGGAAGTATCGTATCCTTCACCACTTCTTAATTCAATTTTAGAAGATACAAATCCTGGAGCGATTATTACTAAGAAGTTCTTTGAAAATCGATTTAACGGGCAAAAACTAATTCTTTTGGACGTTAATTGGTACGAAAATTTAAAAATATCTGTAGTTGACTCATTAAAACATGAAAATAGTGAACTTGATGACTTGATGATTGTAGTATTTTCATCGGGTACCACTGGAAAACCAAAAGGTATATTTTTATAATATTTTTAATGTAATGAGTCTTAAGATGATTTTATTTCATACTGATGTAGGTATTCAATGTCCTCATCGAGGTGCTGTATATTCGTTTACATGGCGACATAAAGCATATCCATATGTAGAAGACGATAGAGAAGCATGTAATGTATTTTTCATTTGGGAAATGATTAGACCATTATTGAAAGGTGATTATGATGTTTGAATATTTTCTATTTATGCAATCAATATTAAATCTAGACGTATAAGTACCAACTCTAAATAAATCATATGTGAGTGCCACTCAGCTATGAAAGTGAATTTTTTTAAAATACAATTAAGAAATGTATTTTTTAATATAATGTGCGTGTTTATAGTGTTATGAGATTATCGATTTAATTGATAATTACAACATTGATGATTTATAATACTATCGTTTCTTATGTATTTTTTAATATAATTCATGTTTTTTTGTGTAAATTAAATGTAATTTTAGTGGCAAATTTACACGATAACTTATTAAAATATGCTAAAAAAAATTTTAAACTAGGTAGATGAATTACGGATACAATCTAAAAAAAATTAAAATATTAAAAAAAAAAATATATATAAAACCATTTGATGTCAACACACATACTTAATTGAATATGCATTTATTATTATTATATAAAATGTACATATCTATAATTAGTAGCTTTTCTCACTCAGCATTTATTAGTTTAACCGTGGTATTCGATGTCGCAGGAATCGCAGGATCTACCTATGTTCTATAGTTCTATACTACATATAGTCACCACCTGGCAGGTACTAGAACAGATGAATATGGTTATTATTAATTACTTTATTAGCTATTATAATAGTGTATTACTTATTTCATTACTTATTAATTATTATTACACACAAAATGATAGTTAAATTATTGATTTTAGTTTTAGGGAAAACCTTTAATGAATAATTAGGTATGATTTATAATATTTTTAGTAAGGGAGGGTCAGGGAAGGTGCCATATAAAACTGTTTTCAAAAAGTATTTCTCCGAATTTACCCCTAGAGAATAAAAAAGAAAAAAAAAGAAAAATAGTAAAGGGAGAAAACTCTTTGAAGACAACCAAAAAATATTCAATTAAATTAATTTAATAAAAAAATCATATTTATATAATAGATACAAAATATAACAATACCTACAACGGCCACGACTAAATACTAATAAAATAACTAAATAGTAAGTACAGCCATACAACCATTTACAGATTATATAAGTAATAAAAAATATAAAAATGATTAAAATTCGTAGTTGGAGTACTCGATCTATATTGCGAATTTATCATATTTAAATTCGATGACCCTTCTCTGATTTATTTTATATAAATAATATAAAATATTATAATGTATTTTAATATATTTATAATATTTATACAGGACTTCCTATGTATATAATTCCTGATGAAGCTATATATGATCCACCAAGATTATTAGAGTTTCTAAGAAAAAATAAAATTACAAGAATGTTATTTACACCTTCTCTTTTACAAACAGTCTTCGATTACAAGGGTATAGACATACTCGAAGGATTCAAAACACTAAGGTTTTTTATTTCATAAAATATATAATTAATATTATTTTTATATTATTTATTTATTACGTTACTATTAGACAAATTTGGATTTGTGGGGAAGTAATGACATCTTCTCTAAGAAATAGAGTGGAAAGAATCGCTCCATGGGTTCAAATGTTCAATTTTTACAGTGTGTCTGAATGTCATGACGTAACCTGTGCCGGTAAATATTATTTTATTTTTATTTATTTTTTAGTTTTAATTATTAAATATATCAAAAGATAAAACATAACGTACAACAAATGTTTGATAAATAATAATGCATTGAATAAATTTAAAAATACATATAAATAATAATAATAATAATAATAATAATAATGAATATAATTTATATGACGTTTACTTAATCTGGAAATTTGATTTATAAAAATTGAACAAAATTATAGTTAGGAATATGATTAATGTGATTCATCACTCACATATGGTCTTACCTTATATAGTTATATAAATAACAAATAATAAAAAAAAATCTTTAAATTAAACTTTTTTATTATTATTATTATTATTTTGAATTCTATATTATTATATGAGTATTATACATCCCTCGATCTCTGAGTAAATACGTAGACGATACGGTTATAACCACTTCTCATCAAGACACAACGATAACCAACCAAATGATCCAAAGCCATTTAAATGTGATCAACTTATGATCAAACTGCTCGAAATTTAATATTAAAGAATCCAAACCCTCTGTATTTTTTTATAGTAACATATTTTCTGTGTAATCTCAACTGTCCTCCGGTCGGAATCTCGTTCAATAATCAAATCATTCTCATATCAAATGAAGTTATGTATCTTGGACTTAGTCTAACTCTAGACAAAATACTTACTGGGTTCACATCTAGAACTCAAACACAAAACATTGAACTTTTGATTATATCTTCTCGAACCACTTCGAATTCTAACTCTCTCTTTCAAATAAGCCCACTGTAAATAAAGTCGTAGTTTGACCAGTTGTCCTACGATGTACAGCTTTGGGGCACTGTTATAGCCCTCAATACCAGAACTCTCCAAGCGTTCCAGTTGATCTATCTATGTATCATTACCTCTGCTCTGTGGTTTGTCACTAACCTACATGATGGCTTAAAAATATCCGCACTTAATCAATTAGCTAAATCGCACTAATCCAATTTCCATTTTGATCTATAAGCTCCCCTCAAATCCGTTAATTAAAAAACTTTCCTTAATCACATTTCTGGTCTCCAGATAATGCACCTCGAAAGCTCAAAATAAAATGGCTTAGAGCCTAGAGATTTCCTACAATAATAAAATAAACTAAATAACTTAACTTAATTTCCTAATAAGGGTGGTATTGTTAACTGCTAAGAGTCTTCCCATAATCGCTATACGCTATACTCATCATCATTATGATATTCTGTTGTCGTATTTATTAAATATGCTTATTTTTATGGATTGTAAATAAAATTAATAAAGTAAAAAAAAGTATAGGTGATTATACAAGTTTTAAATAAGTAGTTCGATACTTAAAAATTCCGATAACTAATAAAATAAACTTTCAATTATATATATATATATATATTTGTAGCTATAAACAAATTATCTAAACCAGCTTTGGTATAATATATCAAGTTACTTTATATTCATTTTATTTCATTACTGTGTTATAAGTTGACAGTCATACAGTGCGGACGTCTGTTGCCCTGCGCATATTTGATTTCTTATTTTATATTACTTTGTTAGTACTTCTAAGTTCCACTATGTCTACTATCTGTTCTGTTTGTAATTCCCAATTTGCTGACCTGGACACTCAACTGAAATGTTGAAATGTGACAGCTGTTCCCAACCAGTCCACAACAGATATTCAGGTCTTTCGACAACGGAGATCAAATGCTTTTCACTGAAAAACAGGTCGTTAAAATATTTTTGTTTGGCTTGTGACCAAGGTTTAAAAGATTTACCAGATATTAAAATGTTAATAAAAAAACTTATATTAGAAGTAGAAGAACTTAAAAAGTCACCACCACAAGTATCTAATATTGCTTGTGATAATGAAATCATTATTAACGAAATTAGCGATCGAAATAGTCGTGCTACGAATACTATATGTTATAATATATGTGAAAGTGAATCTAACCTGTCTGATGTACGAATATCACATGACCGTAATCAAGTAAATTCTATTCTACAAACTATTTTTGCTGACACTCTGGGACTGCAATACCAGTGCCATCAAAAATTATCAGACTAGGCCGTTATCTGAGTAATAAACCACGACCTCTAAAAGTGGTTTTCAACTCGATATCCGAGTCTTTTGACGTTATTAGAAACAAAAAAAAAACTATCTACTCAATATCCATTAATTAGTCTTGGTTCAGGTCGTACTCAATATCAATGAAATCTTATGAAAAAACTTCGAGAGGAATTATCCACACGCATTTCCAGTTGAGAACAAGGCCTTACAATTAAATTTGTTAAAAATGTACCCAAGATCGTCAAATTGTCCGAAAAATCCGATAATAATTCTCAATTAAATTTTTAAATTTACATGTCACTTACCAAAATGTAAAAGGTCTTAGGACCAAACTTGATTTTTTCTGAAATTCTACTGTTAATTTAAACTGTGATTTTTATACTTGTCTGAAACATGGTTAAATGTTTACATTAATGATGAAGAACTAGGGCTGTCCAATTTTAATATATTTAGAGCCGATGGAAAATTAAGCCTTCAAGTTAGAGGTGGTGGAGTCCTATTTGCAATTAAACGTAGTTATAATTGTGTTCGTTTACATACCATTTTAATTAATTCTATTAATCAAGTATTTGTTCTTGTTTACCTTAACAATATTAAATTATTATTAGGTTGTGTTTATATACCTCCTAACACAAGTAAGGACGAATATATTTCATTTTGCGAGTTGGTAGATAACTTAATCCCTAAACATAACGTTACTAATACTATTATTATTGGTGATTTTAATTTACCAAATTATTCTTGGATAGATCCTTCTCCTCTGCTTAATTTGAAAGCCGATGTTATTCTTAATAGTTTAGTCAACTATCTAGACTTAATTTTTTCTAATTTGAATATTTGTAATTTATGTGTTGATCAATCCTTAACACCTAATTATGATTCCTATCATCCACCACTAGATTTTCATTGTTCGGTTCCTACATTTAATAACTTTTCCGAGAACTATAATCCTATTGTTTACAACTTTAATTCTTGTGATTTTAAAGCTTTGAGCAGTTTTTTAACAAACCTTGATTTTTTATCATCTTTCAAAGATCTCAATCTCGTAAATGCAGTTGATAAATTTTATGAAATGATATTTCATTCTTTTGATATGCTCATCCCGAAAACTAGATTAAAACCAAATTCTACTCCAGATATACTTTGATCGGATTACGGTTTTGGAAAATTATTACATTTAAAAAAACAAACTCATAAAAAATTTAAACTTTCAAAATCTTATATTGATTATCTATGTTTCTCTACCTTACGTAAGAAATTTAAATGTCTCTCTAGTCGTATACATGCAAACTTTATAATAAAAATTGAAAAAAACATAAATACTAATATAAAATCTTTTTGGAAATACATTCAATCTTTAAAGTCTAACAACACCGGTATCCCCTTTGCTATATATCTTGATGATAGGTCCGCTAATAACTTAAGTGAATCTACCAATTTGTTTGCTACCTTTTTTCCTCTGTCTATGTAAAACATAATACTATTCTAAACCATAATCAATTTTTTTACTTGAATAATTTTGATCGCAACCTAATTTCTTGGTATATATCTGAATCTGAAATATTAAATATGCTTGATTCTATTAATGTTAAATCGGGCACGGGACCTGATAGTATACCTTCCTTATTTTTGAAATCCTGTAATTTGGCTTTGGTTAAGCCTTTGCATCACTTATTCAACTTGTCTCTTAAAGAAGGTAATTTTCCATCTATTTGGAAAAAATCTTACATTTCACCGATTTATAAATCTAGAGATAAAAATAATATTAAAAATTACAGACCCACAACTAAACTATCAATCATACCCAAACTCTTTGAGGCTATCATAACTAAGAAATTAACAATACTTTTATCGAACTATATTAATCCTTTCCATCATGGTTTTCTTCCTAAACATTCGATTTCTACTAATTTACTTACTTATCAAACTTATCTCTTGCAATCTTATGAAAATAATATACAAGTTGATTCAGTGTACACCGATTTCCAAAAAGCTTTCGATAAAGTAAATCATACTATTCTATTATACAAAATGAAATCCTTTGGGTTTGGTGGAATATTTTTAAACTGGATCACCTCTTATCTTACAAACCGTTTTCAGTCAGTTAAATTTTCATATCATATTTCGGATGAATTCGAGGTAAGTTTAGGAGTCCCCCAAGGCTCGCACCTAGGTCCTCTGCTTTTTCTCATTTATATTAATGATTTACCCCAAGTATTCGATAATTCTATTAAGCTGCTAATGTTTGCTGATGATGCTAAAATGTATTGTGCAGTTAAATCAAATTTCGACTCTTTAATTTTACAAAATAACTTGGACAAATTTTTTGCTTAAAATGAGACTAACCATTTACCACTCAATATTAGTAAATATCAAGTTTACTGGTCTTTTACTGGTAATAAAAAAATTATCCCCTTTAATTATAGGTTGAATAATACTAATTTAACTAGGGTTAGTGTAATTATGGATTTGGGCATTCACTTTCAATCTGAATCAACAACATCAACAATCATAAACAAAGCTTTTAAAATGCTTAGTTTTGTTAACAAAAATACACAAAATTTCAAAAATATAATTTGTCTTAAAACTCTGTATTGTTCCTTAGTTAGATCGTCTATAGAATTTGGTTCTCTAGTTTGGTCCCATCTCTCTACGTATAATAAAAACTTGGAAAACGTACAACATACATTTTTAAAAAGACTTGATTTTGTTACGAATTCTCCTTTAACTAATGAATCCTACAAATCTATCCAGGAATCTATTGGCTTAAACTCACTTCAGCTTAGACAACAAGTTGCTGACATTACTTTTATCCTCGATTTACTAAACGGTAACATTACTTGTCCTAAACTATTAGCCTTAATCAATATCAGAGTTCCCTCATTTCATTCACGAAATAAAGAATTATTCGTCATTACTTTTTATAAGAAAAATTGTAGTAAAAACTCTTTTTTCCCTCGAGCTCTTGAATTAGCTAATAAGGTCTCCCTCTATCTTGATTTATTTTTGTCTAATCGTCATCATTTTAGAAGTAATGTTTTCTATGTTTTAAATAATTTAATTTAGTCATTCTCTTTTCCTCTCATATATGTTATAATAATATGTTTATTTTGTTTTCTTGTATTAAATTTTAGTTTTTGTTTTTTATTAATTCATCTGTTATAATGTCAATTGTATGTCACTCTTTTAGATTCTGAACAGAGTGATAGAATCTATTGATTTTACAATGATGTGTTTTTTTTTTTTGTGTCTGACGACAATTTTAATGCAGGAAAAATTCTTCGATTTGCTTAAACAGCAACTTTTCTGAAAGGAAAGTGAATGTAGATGGTACTCGGGCAAGTCAAAAATCTAACTTTTTCAATACTTTTTAAAAAAATCGAAAAAAAAAAACGATAAAAAAATTACGAAAAAACTGGAAAATTTAAGCAAAATCACGTTTTTACAAAATACATTTTTTTAAAATGCTAAAACTCAAAAACCAAAAACCGCAACAACTTGAAATTTTCACCAAATCTTTATATTGGCGTTCTCAATAAATGGTTAAGTTTTCAAAGTATTTTGACTTATTTATAGACAATTTAAATTTTCCATTTTTATAAAAAAAAATTTTTTAAACATCTATAAAATTTAATTGGCTGGCCGAAAGTTCTTGAAAATTTAATACAAGGTTTATAATAAATTAAAACTATTGTCATTAAAAAATGTCGGAGATCGTTTCACTCGAATTTTTTTTATAAGCCCATAAAGCTCAAATTTGTATAAAATGTGTCAAAATCACGATAATTTGCAAGTTATTTTGTAGATAAAAATTCATAAAATTTTTTCTGTTTATACTTAAGGTTCAAAATTTTGACACCAGTTTGTTCATAAGCTAATCTTTAAAAATATATAAAAAAATTTCTACCGGACCAAAAGGAAAAAATTTTATGAACGTTTGAAATTTAAATTTTTACGAAATTGCATAAAATAGCGATTTATGGTCAAACGATTTTAAATATTTGTTATAATTAAAAAAGTATAAGTCGCAGAAACATGAAATTTTCACCAGTTATTAAGATAGGCATTTCCTTTATGTCATATTTTTTTCAAAATATTCTATTGATTTTGAAGCCACTTATAGGCATTTAAAAAGTTCGAATTTTTTACATTTTTTTTTATAATCGGTGATAAAAAAAATTGACTAATACAAAATAATTGAAAATTTAATAGAATATTCCATACAAGTAGTTATTATTGTCATTCAAAAATCATCAAAATCCATAGGCACAATTTTTTTTTATAAGCGTTTGAACAGCGAATATTGACATAAAATTACATGTAAAATATAATATAATATATAAAATTCTAGACTGACAAATCATATCGGTTTTTTTAAAATGCTCTAACTCAAAAACGAAAAACCGCAACAACTTAAAATTTTCACCAAATCTTTATATTGGCATTCTTTATACATGGTTAAGTTTTCAAAGTATTTTGACATATTTTGACTTATTTATGGACAATTTAAATTTTCGATTTTTGTAATTTTTTTTTTTTAAATATCTATAAAATTTTTTTTGCTGCCTGAAAACTCTTAGAAATGTATTAAAGTATTAAATATAAGTTATACTAATTGTAACTAAAAAATATCGGAGAATGTTTCACTCAAATTTTTTTTATAAGCCCATAAAGTTCCAATTTGTATAAAATATGTTAAAATCGCGATAATTTGCAAGTTATTTTGTGGTTGAAAATTCATAAAATTTTTTCTGTTTATACTTTAGGTTCAAAATTTTAACACTAGGTTGTCTATACGCTTACCTTCAAAAATATATAAAAAAATTTCTACCTGACTTAAAAGAAAAAATTTTATGACTGTTTTAAATATACATTTTTAGGAAATTGCATTATAATTCAATTTAAATATAAAATACTATATTATTAAATAAACATTTTAGACAAACATATTAACTCCGTTCAGAATCGTTATTCGTACACAATGATATCTATCATTGCATTCAAATTTAACAAATCCATTGTAATAATGACCTATCCTATAAACGAGGTACACTCCACCCCCAACTGTACAGCAAAGCGAGGCCCACCCGTTTTTTCTTTTGATTATACTATGTAAAGGACGTCGGTCCGTTAAATTAAGGTAAATAATGTATATTCATTGTTGCTTTAAATAAATAAATAAATAAATAATATTGTCTCCTTATGTATAAGATTTTTTTTAATGTTCTGTAGACCATTTGATTAGCTATAATACCTTATATATATATATATTATATATTGTATATTATAGCTAATCTATATATATATATATATATATATATATAACCATACTATTTTTTTCGTTATACTTTGTGCAAATTATTCTAAATAATATTATATTAAGAACATAATGTAACTTTTTGAATAGATATTTCAAAAGCTTGCAACTTAGAACAAAGTCAATTTGCTCCTGTTGGCAGACCTTTACCTGACGTCCATGTAGTGATACTGGATGACGAATACAGAGTTAAGAACATAGGAGTTCCCGGTGAAGTATGATCATATTTTATTAAGCCGCGGTAACTCGGTGATCACTCGTCGACATTTCAAACCCGTACCGTCGCATAATTTTTCACTCGCAATTTTACACCTACGTATGACATCCTCCGGTCACCCATCATGACGAAACGGCAGTTTTCACATAGCTGCCTGTCCATTATTCATTCTCTCAGATCATCGCTTAGCCTCCGACCCAGGTCATATTCCGTTGTGCGGCTTGGGGGATGGAGAATACGACGCGGTGCGTTATTTCCCCTTGGCCGTACAAAGCAGATATACCCTTCACCTACATAAGTGTAAAATCATTAGAGAAAAATAGACGTCGGGGCCCAGTGATTACGCGTCCACTACCTAAGTACTTATCAATATTATAGGTGTACGTCGGAGGGCCTACGCTCGCTATTGGATATTTGAACCGTCCCGAATTAAATGATCTACGATTCATTCGTCGACCAAACACGGTGTCCAAAGAATTCGGCGATCGATTATATAAAACCGGCGATTGGGGATGTTTGAGATCCGATGGAAGTTTAGAAATTAGTGGGCGGTGCGATACCATGGTTAAAATCAGAGGTTATACAGTTGAACTACAGGTTAGTATATATATATAAATATTATTATAATATTATACCAATAGAACTTATGACATAACTATTTTGATTTTTGAATATTGAAAGACTTAAAAAATTGATTTTGATAAAGTTATTAAATAGTTAATTATACCTTACAGACTCAACACGATAAGGAAAAAGATTTAAATTACCTGACCTGTATGCATGCATTTTATACATAAAATACAAATAGATAGGTACTTACCTAATTCATAAATTTGAGCCGGTTATATGCGTTATAACTATTTCGTTATTTATAATTTATTTATTTATTTACAATAAACATTTTATTTTAATGATATAAATAATTAATAAATATATTAGGTATAATTTTAATTTTTAAGCTATTTTTCTGTCAAATTTCAAATTTGGTATATTGGCCAATTATTTCCTTTGATTTAATAGTATTACTTAGTTTTAAATTTTTTGTGCTTAAAATTGCCAAGTTAGAGGACCGAGAAATGAAGTGCTACGAAGGCAGAAAATGATCATTTGAATATTCACTACTTATGGGTACCTAATGTACTAATGTAATCGTATAGCCCGTATAGGCAACATACAATAGCAAATATTAATTTGAATATGTTTAATGATCGATGTATTTTTATCTAAAACCACTCCTGATATTTGGAGAGGGCTTAAATCGCAATTGGGGGCCTAATCCCCTTCAAGTTTCCCAAAATTTTTTCTCTGAATGTTTACTTTCGTAGTATTCTCTGTACTTCATCAATCACTTATCAATTGTGATGTGAATAATGTAATCCAGCCATATACGTACCTATTCATGGGTTATGTACTAACAGTATTATTATTTCAGGCTATTGAAGCAACTATTTTAAACGAACCTGAAGTAAATTCAGTTTGTGTTTTATCCATCGGAGAAGAAGGTACTGACAAAATGTTAATAGGTTATGTTGTATTACAAGCCAAAGCAAAGCTATCTACAACGTTGTTAAAACAAAGACTGAAGTTTAAATTGGCATTTTACATGGTGCCACCTTATTTTTTCTTCCTTGATAGGTTTGTAAATCTTATTTGATATTATTTATACGTTACTAACCAAATTAAATATTAAAATATGATTCATTATTTATAGTATAATAAATAGATTTTCAGACTACATACTAGTATTGTTACATATTAACATATAATTTAAATGAATAAAATTCATTAGGTATTAATGGTAGGGTGTATGAATTACTACGATTCACAATTTTCAAAAATCTTTCGATAATTCCCCTGATACAAAATTTGTATTGAAAATACAAAAAATAAGAGAAAATACATTGTGAATTATACGTTTCATGATCCCATGATTTTTTTTTCTTTTTCTTCTAACTTGTGAAAAGTGTACCACATACAAATCGCAACCTCTTTGTTAGAAGACATATATTGGTAACTAAAATACTACATATTTGTTTGTCTTGTCCTGTGATGACTTGACTAATTGATATGCACATATATAAAACAATTAGGAAATTGTTTTTAGTTGATTAAAATAAAAATGATTAACGCAGTTTTGCTCTTTTGGTGTGCGATAGACCTTAAGTGTGAACTTAAAATGCAAATTATATTGATTCTATGTAAACATAATCATAAATTACATCATAAATTACAGTGCGGCAATAATATTTGCTCAAATTATTATCAATTCCCGCGTAAATTTATATATGCTATTGGGTTATCACATGCCACATGATTTAGGATTATTTTTCGTTCTTGCCATCCACCTTGGTTAGGTGGTTAACACGGCTGTAGCCATGGTAGTTAAGCAACGTGCCTGGTGTTTAATAGATATTAGATAAACATTTTTAATTTTTATCTCAGATCTCAGAACAGAACTCAGAATTCTGAAGTCGAAAGGATCGAGGCCCGAGGGGGTCATTGCATTACACAAAAATAAATAATATATTTAAATTTATACTCATCATTTGAAAATTAAAACTATTTAGACAAGTTTGGAGGCTATATTTCAATAAAATGTTCATAAAAACGCAAAATACACTTACCCAACTACTCAAGTGTACTTAAGTGTACGTTAATACTATGTAGTTGCGATGCAAGTAAATGTATTAAATAAACAAATCTTTTATTAATTGTAATTTTTATAATGCACTTATTTCAATTATTAATTAAAAGTTAGAAATGAATTTTATTATAATTTATTAAAGTTAATTTTTATTACCAAGTTAGATAAGTTTAGAATTAAGTTTTATTAAAGGTCAAATATTTAAATACACTGTTGAAATTTATTAAAGTTAACTTTAACAAACTTTTAATTCTGAGAATGGACTCAGGTATTTGCTTCAATTATGTATTATGTATTTAATATTTTGCACTCATAGGTGTACACCGGAATTGTTCAGAATAATTTTAGTTGTAATTTCTTGTTCCACTATCACCTATAATGGGATTAATATATTAATATATTAGAGTCCTATATTTAAGACTTAGTTTATAATTAAAATTTTTTAGACAAAGTTTTATTTATTCAATTGATAAGGAAAATAAAAATATATATATAAGATTAATATTATTAGGTATTTAAAAATGTTATTTATGATTTGTATACTTTACCCATTTGTTTAAATGTGAAAAACAATTAATTACATGCAACTAATGTTACATAGGTAATTTATTTGTATAGGTACTATTCTATTTCAAAATGATACATATTAACTTAAATTAATGACATTATAATAATATTTGTGAGTAAATAAAAACTTGTAGGTAACTATACATATTTTTTTTGCAATGTAAGTGACTGCATAATTCACATCTTGTTCATCTTGTGTGCATGCTTATGTAATAGCTAAATAATGTAAATATGAATAACAACTTATAAAAATAAGTTTTATTATTAATACAATTATTTTCTAAAACTTTTGAGTATGGTTACAATAAGGTTCTTGATAGTTTTTACATCAAGTAACATATTAATATAAAAAATGATGATACATCTATTAAACAATTTAACATAAAGAATCAAACATTTTATGGGCAATAAATATAAAAAAATTCCTTCATAGTTTTAAATTTGCTAGTTTCTTCATCATACCTATCAGCTATCTTATGTTCGAAAATAAAAATGTAGTGTTAAGACATATTTGTTAGGGAATATAATCAGTAATATTTTTAAAATATTTACTAATAAACTTTTCAATTATACCTGTCCTTTTAGTATAGTATAAATTCTATTTTAAAATGTAAATAATAATAATTTAACTATATTGCATTACATATTTGATTTTTATTAATTAAATTCATTCTTATACATATACCAATCAACCATAATAGATATTGTTCTTTCAATTTTACTTAAAATTCCCTTGAACATCCCAGTTTTGTAGCATTTATAAAATCATAAATCATAATATTGATTACTTATTAGTTATAAGCAATGATTTCAAACAAACCTATTCTCATTTCCTCAATTTATATATATTTTTTAATAAATTCTAAGTACCTATTAGAATTATTGATATGTATTCTATTATATTCAATATTCATATAACATATCAAATGTTCATTAGTATTTGAATGTGATAAATTTAGTGTTAAATTATTTAACTTTGTTATGAATTTACTTTATATATTATTTTTTAAAAGAAATACATGCTTATGTTTATGCAAATTTTAATTATTTAAACAATTATTTACTAATTTAGATTGCCAGTTGTGCAAGCTACTGGTAAATTGGATAAATTGGCTTTACCAAAAGTCAACTTGGATAAAATAAATGGAATATTAATTGAAAATTGGAAAACGCAAACGGAAAAAACTGTTGCCACAATATTTTGTAGATCTTTAAAAACCTACAGTTTTGATGTTCAAGATAATTTTTTTGAGAATGGAGGGTGAGTATTAAAAAAATAATAATTTAATTAATTCCAATAATTAACTCTTATTTTTGTAAGCCATTTGAAAAAATTACTCAATATAGTACATTATATTATACTTACATTTTATAGCTTTTATTTTTCTGTAAGTTCCACGTTTACAATTTTCATGAAAACAAATTTGATTTTTACACATACCATACTTATTTTGTAGATATAAGTGTAATGCATAAGTCACATGAACTGATTTTGTATTGCTTCGTTTTTAAATTACTTGATATTTATGTTATTGTTAGAAACTCTCATACTAATGTCTTTTGAGATAACTTTGAAGATTGTCAGCAGTTATCAGATAAAAATTTTCAATAGGTACCTAAAATGGTTAAAATCTATGAATTAACATGGATAAAGATAATCAAAATATGTTTTAGATTTAGAGGAAGGAATTACTAAAAAATTAAGTTTTTTTGTAATTGCTTATTGTTATTAATTGTTGAGGTAACGCCTATCATGGTTGTACACTAAAAACCCGGGGCGGGTTGTAAATAAAGGGAGAGAAGGGCCCCCTTCTCTCAAAATCAAGGAATATTTACATCACTGTTATTCTATTATTTGCTATCTTTAAAGTTGTGTTTTAATTTTCAATATTTCTTATTGCATAAATATTTGAAAACTAACTCAATTTTTTTTTTATCCGTTAACTTTTTTTATTGTATTATTTAGAACATAAACAAGAGTTGGTAAGGAAACACTAATTCTTACAAGGTGTCATGGCTAATAATAAATAATAACTATTCATCAATAAGAAATTATTTGTTTTTAGAAAATACTAAGCTTATATCACTATTAACTAGGTATAATTTACTATTAGTAGTAGTTGTCACTAGTTGTTAAACTTTAACTTATTCTGTGGTTGTTATATTTTGTGCCTTATGATTTACTGATTTTTAATAATTAGTGGTTGAAATCGTAGTTACTAAAATAAATTAATGTACAAAAATATTTCCTATACCTACTTACATAACTTATTATGTTAAACTTTGTCATTACTTATTATTTATTTTATTTTAGGCATTCATTATTAGCAGCCAGTGTAATTGGTGAAATAAATGATACATTTGGAGTTAAATTACGTGTACATGATTTATTTCTAAATCCTAGTATTGAAATGATGGCATCACTTTTAGATCAAAATATATCTGCATCAAATAAAATAAATTTGTTGGAGGAACTGGATAAAATTGTTGATTATTCTACCATGTAATAACTATAATAAATTCAAACTAGTTTACGAAAAAATAACATATTTAACATTTTTAGCCCAGATAATAGCCTTCGGTCATTTTGGAAAGCTGTAAACTTAAATAAAAATAAATTTACTTGTGGAAATGTATTACTTTCTGGAGCAACAGGATTTGTTGGTGCATTTATATTACATAAGTTGCTGCAAACACAGGTAATTATTATATAATACTTTAGGTCTGTTATTTAATTTTTTTAAATTTTTTCGTAATGTATTATAAATATAATTAAAATATTTAATATTTAGGTAAAAGTATTCTGTTTGATAAGGGATTCAGCAGATTATAAGCCATTAGAAAAGCTTGAAAGGACAATGAAACAGTATAATATAAATGTTGGTTCTTCAAGTGGTCCATTTTATTCTAATGTAGTTGTCCTAAAAGGTATGCAAATATTCTATGAACATGATGTATAATATTCAATAAATACTTTTCTATTCAATAAATCTATTACAATACATAAGCCTAAATAAGTAAACAATAGCCAGTGGATTAGCACCATGAAATGTAATGAATCATATTTTATTCTTAATATTTAAATAAATTATATTGTACAAATTATATAAACAGTTATTATCTAAATTGTTGTATTAATCTTATATGAAGTTGAAATCGTTTAACTTGACTTCTCAATTATATTCATGTATAAATCAGTTTTATAACTGTGATTCAATTTGTGAAAAGTTGATATTATTTTACTATTTAAGTATTATTTAAAGAATCATAAACTACCTAGTCATATGAATATTAACTATAATTGGTTCATTCAATCATTTATTTTCTCATATATCATAAGTCATAACTACTTCAAGTCTTTTAATCCTATTTTTCAATTTTTTATAAATTTTTATTATAGGTGATGTGTCTTTAATACAATTTGGAATGCCGGATGATGAATATAAAGCAATATCTTATGAAATTGATTATGTTATACATGCTGCTGCTCAGGTTAATTTATCATATCCATTTGGAGCTTTGTATAAAAATAATGTTGTTGGTACCAAAAATATAATACAGTTTTGTATGGATGGCAAAATAAAACCTCTTAATCATATTAGGTAAGTCAGTACTTGCCTAGACAAGGGAATATTCGATATTAATTGCATGCAATTATGATTTAGTATTTCTATTTAGTGCATAATATAAAACCAAATTATATGATATAGATTTTAGTTATATGTTTTATTATAAATAGTTTTAATGTAAGAATTATTTTTATGTACATTTGTTAGAACACTTTGTTTTAATTAAGTAACAGTACATATATAACTAATTATGTAATATAATATTATTGCCTATTAGTAAATTTAATATTATTTATGTATATATCAACAACAATATTAACATAGGTACCATACTTTTACAAACAATATAACTCGGCTTCAAATAATTTTCAATTATATTTAATAAAAATTAAATTAATATTATTTTTAGTTCATCAGCAGTGTTTCCTCAAGGGTTTAAAGATATTAAAGAAGATGATGACCCAAGAGTCTGGGCACCATTATTAAAAGGAGGTTATGCACAAACAAAGTGGCTTGCTGAACAGTTAGTTTTGAATGCTGTTAAAAAAGGATTGCCAGCTTCTATATTTAGGTGTGGTAATATTAGTGGAAGCAGATTTGTACCTAGTTGGAACTTAGCAGATCTTACATTGTTTATAATACAAGGTGTTCTATTTACAAATACATATCCCAATATAAACTGGAAGGTAAATAGAATTATATTTACACAAAAAATAATTTTTGAGATAATTAAGCAATTTTGTATTTTGTAGATTGAACTAACACCTGTTGATTTCATTGCAAATACTATTGTAGAATTGGCACAAAACATAAATGAATCATCAGGCAAAATCTATCATTTAATTGATAATGCATTAGATTCTAAGTATGTATTATTTGAATTCTATTAATGAATAAATATTTATACAATTTTTATTTTTCTATATAAAGTCATTTATGGGACGTTATAACTGACATTGGTTATGATTTAAAATGTGTGCCTTATGAAACATGGTCACAGATAATAGAAAAAAGTTCAAATTGTAATCCTGAGTTGACTTCACTTACTTATTTATTAAACTCTACAATGGAAAATATAGATTATTTAGAAAATCAACCAACTGTAAGAATTACAAATGTTGAGAAATATTTAGCTTCTGTCAATTTAAAGTACCCACATTTGGACAAAAATGAATGTTATAGAATATTGAAAACTTTAGCTCATTTGAACTTAATTCCTGGGAAAAAAGGTATGTAATTAAAAATATGATATAAGCAGTGTATTTATTATTGATCTGTCTATAAAAATTATATACTTTGACTACTGTAAAATGTGTTGAGCTTATAATAATATTACTAATATATTTTACATATATTTTTAACTAATAATATCAAATTCACATTTTTAAATTTGAAGTTCTTAAAAATAATTATTATTTTATCATTTTCTAACTATATTGCATAAATGTCAATTAATATACATTTTTGTATAATTGTATACCTAAATTACAGTTATTTTTTATGTAGCTACACTGTTTAATAATTTATTTTAATGTAATTTGTGGTTTTGATGGTTATAAACTGACTTATTTTTACATACTACTGATTGGTTTTAGTGGCTTATGATATATTAACCCATTTTGCTATTTTACATAATGCCTGATAGTTTTGTTTTCATATCAACAAGTATGTTACATACTTCCAACAGCTAATTGTACATTATATATTTATTTAGATCCAATAGAATCATTATCAACGTCACTATCTCTAAAATCAAAAGTTGTATTTATTACGGGTGCCTCCTCTGGAATTGGTTATGAAATCACTAAAAGATTAGCATTAGCTGGAGCTATAGTGATTCCAACTGGAAGGCGAATAAATCTTCTGCATAAATTAAAAGAAGAAATATTGTCACAAGGAGTTAATGAGAATAGAATTATTCCTTATGAAATGGATGTCACCAATAAAATAAATGTACATTTAATTGCATTTTTTTTTATTTACTCATTGTATTTATAAATTATTTACATTGATTTATTTGTTATTAGGTAAGAACAGTTGTTAAAAATATTAGACAAACTATTGGTCCAATTGATATAATGATCATTAATGCAGGAGTTATGTTTTATTCCACGTTTGATAAGTGTAAAATAAATGAATGGGAGGAAATGATTAGCGTTAATTGTAATGGTATGTTGAATTGTCTTGAAGCTGTACTTCCAATTATGACATCAAGAAGTTCTGGGCACATTGTTAATATCACATCAAATGCGGGTCGAAGAGTATGTTGTGTTAATAAGTCACAAGAATAATATTATCTAATTATTAGGTTTTGTTTTAGTCATTCCCAGGTTTAGGGGTTTATTCAGGAACAAAATTTTTTATGGAAGGTGTAGCTGGTGCACTAAGGACTGAGATGACTGATTATAATATTAAAATAACATGTATTCAACCTGGAGATGTTAAGACTGAATTATTAAATAAAACTAGTGATTTTGAGGTAAATATTATGTGTTAGACTTAAATTTATTACACCATTAATATAGTATGGAGTTAAAATATTAATATTTTGACATGTTAATTATTTTACTTCACTTTTTTTATATTTTTTTTATAATTTAGGCTTTAAAACGATATGACTATAGCTCTAATAATGAAATTCTTGAGCCATCAAATGTCGCAGAAGCTGTTCTCTATGCTGTTACTCAACCATCATTTTGTGCTGTCAATGAAATTTTAATAGAGCCAAAAATGCTTCCAATCTAACACTCCTAAATTTTTATAATTAAAATCAAAGTATAAATAAAATCAATGGAATTTATTGAATTTAAAAGTTGTAATTTATGTATTATTTATAATTGTATTTATAAATCATTATTATTATATTTTATATTGTATTAAATGTTTTATCAATTGAATCAAATAATTGTATAACATACTTAACTCTTTAATATTATTAAATATTAATGTTAAAAGGTTTTACCATTTGATGGGATTTCATAATAAAGAACTATAAATTATATTATATATTTTGAATTAGATTTTGAAATATAAATGTTTTAAACTGTTTAAAATAAAATAAGGTTTTTAATAAATGTCATCACTGTGATATTTTTTTGAAGACTTACTAACCAATTGTAAAATTTAATTTTAACTTATTACATCCTGAGTTCTTACATGTATTTTTTATTTTTTTTTTTAACCGATATACATTGGCCATGGGAGAAAATTCTATATTACCTATTAAAAAAATAGATAAATCACAATATGATATGATCCATGAAATTATAACAAATAAAATGTAGTAATTAACTTTTAATAAAAAAAATGATCGTTGTATACGAATAACGATTCTGAACGGAGTTAATATGTTGGTCTAAAATGGGTATATAATAATATAGTATTTTATATTTAAATTATTATATAATGCAAAAGTATGCATTTTCGTAAAAATTTAAATTTCAAAGAGTCATAAAATTTTTTCTTTTAAGTCCGGTAGAAATTTTTTTATATATTTTTGAAAATTAGTTTATGGACAACCTAGTGTTAAAATTTTGAATCTTAAGTATAAACAGAATAAATTTTATGAATTTTCAACTACAAAATAACTTGCAAATTATCGCGATTTTAACATATTTTATATAAATTTGAAATTTAGGGGCTTATAAAAAGTAAAACGATCTACAATATTTTCTAGTTACGATAAGTATAACTTATAATAAACATTGTATTAAATTTTCAATAGTTTTCGGACAGCCAAATAAATTTTTATAGATACTTCAAAAAAAAAAAACTTACAAAAATCAATAATTAAAATTGTCTATAAATAAGTCAATATACTTTGAAAACATAACCACCTATAGATAACGTCAATATAAACATTTGGTAAAAATTTCAAGTGTTTGCGGTTTTTCGTTTTTTAGTTAAAGCATTTTAAAAAAATGTGTCTTGTGAAAACGTAGTTTTGCGTAAAATTTCCCGTTTTTTCGTAATTTTTTTATCGGTTTTTTTGACGCTTTGAAAAAGTATTGAAAAAGTTGCATTTTTGACTTGCCCAAGTACCATTTAAGTACATTCACTTTCCTTTCAGAAAATCGAAGCATTTTTACTACCATAAATCGTGTTCTCAGACATAAAAAATAAAAAAACACATCATTGTAAAACCAATAGATTCCATCACTCCGTTCAGAATCTAAAATTCAATAATTTTGAAATATTTATTATCTTTTAAGCCAATCATTTAATTTATTTAATTAGAAACAAAATGTAACATACTTATACATAATCTACTTAAAAAATCGAAATACTGCAATTTGTAATGCTTAGAATTTTATTATAATTAACTTTTTTTTTAAATTTTTGGTACTACTTATTTTGATACTAAGTTGTCATCAAATTGACGAATTTAAAGAATTTTTAAATATTACTCTATTTGTAATCATAAAATTTAAAATTAGTACCTTTTTAAGTACCTTGCTATTTACAAAAGACATTAGCCAGTAAGAGTAGTAGGACGTGTATCCAAAAACATGTACTGTCCTTATAAAATAGGTATATCTGGTCACTATAATAATTAAAGATAGTACATTTTATAAGTATAATATATTAGTATATTATATAATGATCTTAGAATGTAATTAAAAACCTATGTTATCATTTTACTACACTTGTGAAAAAATATTGAAATGGTAATAAAAACTGTAGTGTTGAGTGTACATAATTATTTTTTTACCCAGTATGGATACTACTCAGTAGTTAGTACCTATAGAAAATTAGAAAAATGACTAATAGTTATAATAAATAATAATTTTTTATAGCGAAAGTGAATTTTGAATTTATTTAATGTAAATCTGTGTCTACTGTCTTCAGTCTTGTGGTATTTATTGATAACAGATCACCGTTAAAAAATTTTTGAATTTTTTTTCCTAGGAGGTTATAGCTGTTTTTTTGAAAAAAATATTTTAGTTGAACTATTTTATTTTATTCTAAAAAAATAATGAAGGAAATTGTGTTGCAGTAAATTCATATGAATTTAATTGTAATTGTTATTTAATGATTATGAAATAAATATTAATTGTCGACTATTTGAAATTTTGAAATCATGATAAATGATTGAACCGTTACTCACCGATGATGCTCTTATCAACGTGGTGACGAACAAGACGTATAATATTGTTGTGCCGATGGCCAATGCCCTAATAGACTATTGACGTTCAGTTGGTACTGTATGTCTGGTCTGTATCTGTATACTTATTTCCATTCCGTATTCCGTTGATCCGTTCGTTGCTCCCCCAGTCTGGTTGGCGATCGCTATTTCACATTTTAATACCATTACGAACAATTTTTTATTCAATTTAAAATACGCAATATGACTTCCACAAACTTTAACGTGGGCATTGGTGACATCAGGAGAAATACTAGCAAGTAAGTTTACGCATAGTTACTTTCTTCTCGTTATAGCCATATTATATCATGTTCAACGTTTGGCTTTAATCTTTGGCTAATGTCAATGAACCCCTAAATAAGCTATATTGATCGCCATTCACAGTTAATCAACTAAATATATAATATTACTTTTCCGTAAAATAGTTCACCAGTCTTCGGGTGAACTTGGTTAGGGCGGTGTTTTCCCGCTTAAAGTAGAACAAAGGGTGTCGGTTCCGCCGACTAAACCACTAGCGGTACGGTCGATATTAAGAATGATAACATGGACTTAATTACTTATTTAAAAGTTAAAATGTGTATTCATATAAATATTATAATTTTGTACTTTGTATTTCTATATTGGAAGCATGATGTAGTAGGTATTGTTAATTACATTTACTTGTATTCCTAATTATAAAATGACCAACTTTTGTACAGTTAATTTGAAAATATTCACACATACCTATTGTGGATCTAGAAGTTTTAATTTAATTTTGAATTTGTCATTTACACTATTTGGTTAATTATTTCCATTTATATGCCAAGATTATTTTAAGAAGAGTCTATTGTTTTAAAGTGTGTTTACTAGGATTAGGTTAAGTTATTTAATTTAAAATTTCTAATCATAGGTAAAGGCATTAGGCAAGTAGTTTTCTAAAAGTTCTCTGTTTTTATTAAATTTAATTATTTTATTTAGGTATCTATTAATGAATAGCTTTAATTGGAAGTTGTAGGTTTATTAGAAAATGAAAAAACTAAATGTTTAAATTATATAAATATATCAATAACATATGCTAATATACTATACACCTAATTATAATTTATTTACTAGCTTTTAATCTGAATTATGTTAGCTTAGATCATTTTGATTTGCATAAAATGCTTTCAATGATTTTAATAAATACAGTATTAAAATTGTTCATGTTATACTATATAAAACTAATGTATCGAAACATTTTGGTATGTTCCTATAGTTATTATTTTTGTGTTATAGTTGTATATTTAATGACTGCTAGTGAGACTAGTTGGGTCTGTTGTTGATATTTTGATATTGTACCTATTATTCAATGAAAATTAGGTATATAAACATTTACTTCTAATTCTAAATCAAGATTCATTAGTCTTTAAATTTAGATAAATATTAAATTCTTTTTATAATTTGGAATTCTGTAATTTATGTGAATGTGGAAATGTTGATGTATTTATTTTATTCTTAATTACATAAATGAATATATTTTTATATTCTTGACCTTAAATTAGCATTGATTTTACTTCAAATTATTTTTATGGTTTTATTTACATGGTACCTTGAACTCCACACTATGGTCTTATGAAAGCACTCTAAAGTAGGGATGGGCATCAAATCTGAATATCTGAATTTTCCAAATATCCGATTATTCGAATCCAGATTTGAATTAAGTTCATATACAGATTTGCCGAAGTATTCGGATTATTCAGATTAATTAATTATTTTTATTGCTAAGCACGAAACAACACTGGTAGTTGAATGTGTCAGAAATATAATATACCCGTTCAAAAATGTATGTTAAAGAATTTTAATATCATTAGAATTTAAAAATGAGACATCGAACAGCAAAATTGAATTGAATAATCCGAATATGCCCACCACTACTCTAAAGTATCTCTTTATATGATTAATAATAATGTGTCATTAAACATCAACTTGTTTTAATCTATTATTATTATTATAATAATATTTATTTATTTCCACCTATAATTATTACAAAAGGATCGCCAAAATATAAATTATAGAGTTATTCACTTCTAGTCCAAATGAATTAAAAATTAATCAATATAATAATTGTTATTTATACTTATTCTGTGTATAGTGTAAAATGTAAATAGTAGTAGAGTTTAGTCTTACCTTATAAAATGCTCGATAAGTAGAACCACAGTAGGCTATTTCATGAGAAATGATTGTATTTAAGCTGTTGTGGATGAATATTATGATTTGTATTATATATTTTCATATTTGTTAATATTGAATAATATTTAAATTATTTTAAATTCAATTAGAATTGTTATTCAAATTAACTATTCCTAGTTGGTTCGACCTTACCAGAGAGAATTTATCAGTAACTGGAAGGGTCAATAGTTTTTGAAATATTCTCTTGTTAAACCAACCAAAGTTAAAAATATAAATTATTATCTTTAATATTAGAATTGAAAAATGTTTAAACGTTTAATCAGAATCCCTTGAAATAACATAAATGCTTAACACCTTTAGTAATAAGATTGCTTGCTTTCTTGTATGACTAATTAAGGACCTTTTAATTTTACTTAAATAAAAATCTGTTTAAATTATTTTAGTTACAGACTAAAAGTATTATTGTAAGAATAGGTTACCTAACTCTAAAAATAATTTATAATAATTTAATAAAATTATTCAATCGAAAAATTTTAAAAATTAAATAAATACAAATTATTTATCATTTATTGATAAATTTAACTTAATTCCATGCTTAATTCACTCTAAACTTCTATAAGAATCCTTCTGTGTATACTGTATATCAAACCTAATGAGTCATAGTATAACTACTTAATATTTTTGGTTTCAATTTATAATTAAATGATTTCTACTGGCGACGCCCTTCCTGAGTATCTATTATACACTATCATTAACCCTTAAGTGCTTATTGTTTATAATACTGCACTCTATTAGCAAATAATAATTGAAGATTTTAAGGAGCGGTATAGATGTTAAATTCAATAATGGTTTCGGTAAATTAAGAAAAATAAAATTATTTGACTGTCAGAAGAAAACATTTAGTTATAGTTTTCTAGATAATACAAATCATTAAATTGATGATAATTGAATAAATATTGTTTAATGTTATTGTTTTAAAATTATGTACTTAAATAAAATCAAATTGAAATAATAGTCATAGATACAAACCAAATTATTGGGTTTAAAAAGTTAACATTGATTTGTTATTCCTGTACATCATATGCCATGGTTCTTCTTTTGTATTTGTATTTTCCAATTTTATTTTTACCTAGGTCGCCTGATTTTTAATTTTTAGATTCTGAACGGAGTGATGGAATCTATTGATTTTACAATGATGTGTGTTTTTTTTTTTTTTTTTTTGTCTCATCACGTTTTGGGGCAGTAAAAATTCTTCTATTTTATTAAACAGCAACTTTTCTGAAAGTAAAGTGAATGTAGATGGTACTTGGGCAAGTCAAAAATCCAACTTTTTCATTACTTTTTGAAAAAAACGATAAAAAAATGACGAAAAACCGGGAAAATTTACGCAAAATCACGTTTTTACAAAATACATTTTTTTTAAATGTTCTAACTCAAAAACCAAAAACCGCAACAACTTGAAATTTTCACCAAATCTTTATATTGGCGTTCTCTATACATAGTTCAGTTTTCAAAGTATTTTGACTTATTTATAGACAATTTAAATTTTCGATTTTTGTAATTTTTTTTTTTTTAAAATATCTATAAAAATTTTTTGGTTGTCCGAAAACTCTTCAAAATGTATTAAAGGATTAAATATAAGTTATACTAATTGTAACTAAAAAATATCGGAGATCGTTTCATTCAAATTTTTTTTATAAGCCCATAAAGCTCAAATTTGTATAAAATATGTTAAAACCCCGATAATTTGCAAGTTATTTTGTAGTTGAAAATTCATAAAATTTTTACTGTTTATACTTAAGGTTCAAAATTTTAATACTAGATTGTCCATAAGCTTACCTTCAAAATTATATAAAAAAATTTCTACCAGACTTAAACGAAAAAAAATTTATGACTGAAGTTTAAATTTTTAGGAAATTGCATTATAATTCAATTTAAATATAAAATACTATATTATTATATATACATTTTAGACAAACATATTAATTCCGTTTAGAATCGTTATTCGTACACAATGATATCTATCATTGCATTCAAATTTAACAAATTCATTGTAATAATGACCTAACCTAACCTATCCTATAAACGAGGTGCACTCCACCCCCAACTGTACAGCAAAGCGAGGCCCACCCATTCTTTTTTTTTTTTGTCTTAAGAATTGTATTTAAAGGTTATGGTTTTAGTGTGTCATATGAATAAATTTTCTAATTTTATTACTAAGTACTCCTATGAGTGATCTATAAATCTATTATTCATAACTTTATTTTATTTGTCATTTCAGTTATACTCGCTTATACACTCTGTTAGAAATAAACACCGACCAAAATTATAAACTACAAATTAATATAGTTTTAAATACTATTATACCCGCTATTATATTATAAAAATAGCCTTGTAATATTTATTAATTTTTATAATTACTTAATTTATGATATTTACAATTGTAGTCAAAACCTTTTGTTATAGGTACCATATTCAAAGTTTTATTTTATGGCCCATAAACGTATAAATGCTCAGATCTTCAAACTCAAGAAAATGTTACATACAATCATCTCTATGAGAAATCATTATTTTTTAAATTTACTCCACAATGGGTCTCACTTAGCGTTTAATTTACTGTTATTACAAAACAAACTTGAAAACTAGACTATTCTGATTTTTGAATTTTTGATAAATATATTTTATTTTTTTATTCTGTGAACATTTTCAATTACTTTTTTTTTGTGAGAGATGGAGCTGAGTTCCATTACGTAATCTAGGGGAATTCATTTTTCTTAATAATATAATTGGAACCTTAGTGATATTTTATGTCAAAGCATATCCGATTGTATTTGTTAATTTAAAAACTGTAGGCAATGTACTGTTTCTTCGCTGTCGACTATACTGTATTAACAGAAAAAAATTGCTTGAAACCACTAATTATTTTGGAATTTATTACATCAGCTCGATTTTTTGTCGTTATTAAAATATTACGTTCGCATAACCATCCACTATTTAAATTTTAATATTTAGAGGTACACATTCTGTATGAGTTGTTCGTCGATTCGTCGATTTGCTAAAAAAAACTGTGAGGTCTAAGTATAATAGATCCCCTGTTCTCGTTGTCAAAATTGGTAAAAAAAAAAAAAACATTACTATAACTTCTGGGGAGCTAGCAACAATTTTGTAAAGAAAAAAATGTAAAATATAAATGCTTCGCCGAAAAACCATAATCTAATAATAAAATATACCTCTCGCTTACCTTCTCTGACGTAAAATATAAAAATATTCTTACGATTCCCAGTGAAATATTTGGAACAAGTCTATTGAGAAATTGTAAAAAAGTTCAATTGTGTTGTCAGAAAATAGGTGCATAAAAAGGACCTATTCTGTTATGCATTTAAAGAACCAGCTACTTCTACCATACTTGATTTTTTTCTTCTTTAAAACTCAATAATGTGTGTTGTTATAAAAATTTAATTTAATTTAATTTAGAGAAAGCAAAAACTACACACGTGCGAAGCCGGGTGTATATAGCTAGTAACTTATAAATAATCATGTAGTACCTAGATATATTATTATATTCACAAATTATTAAATTTGTTTTTTATGTGATTAACATTAAGCTCATGGGTTTTGGTTTTCTTATTAAGCAAAATAAAGCAGTAGCATTGATTGTTTTTTTAATTTTACAATGATTTATATTATTAACATATTAATTTAGTATTCAGTTATAAAAAAAATAATTTCTACTAACGTTTTTACTATGATTCTCATCCATATAATTTTGATTATATCACAATGAATAATAATACAAATATTTTAAATTAATATTTAAAAATATTGTACCATCTTGTTTTTATTCCGTTTTCATTTTAAACATAATGATTTCGACCAAATTAATAACAATAATTTCTAGTAATAATAATAAATTATTGATGAAATTTAGATTTAACCATGAACAATTCTTCACGTCTTTTAGTATTCCTATTCCTAGAAATTCTATTCGATATAAAGTAATTTATACAAAAACATTTTTATCTAAAAACGTATGTATTTTATATTTATATATTTGGTTCAGATGTCTTGGGTTTCTTAATAATTTTTATTAGATAATTGGGTATCAATAATGGTAATGATATTCTAGAATATTCACTGATTCATATTTTTCCGTTCCTTTTGTTATAATAATATTTTGTGAATTATTTGTTGAGTTTCATATTTCTTAGTATTTTCACCATAAATTAGGTAGTAAATACAGAATCATCGGGTTATTGTCCTTGATATAAGAAGCATCGTAAACTAAAAATGACCATTCACAAATTCAATGTAATAACATTTTTGTTCTTTGTATGACAAAACCCGTTACCAGTAAGAGTAGGTAGGTAGTGTCCAAGGCACATTGTGCAACATTAAAAAGAGATAATGAAAATGCACTCATCATCATGGGAAACATGGACCATGGATAATGGTCTGTTGTCCAGGCAAAGGAGTTTCGTAATGATCGTACTGGAAGTAGGCAATAGTCTGCCTAGTGGTTTTTCGTTGAACATTAATAAATGTAGTTATCTTGGAAAAAAAATAACTTTCGAAACTCAAATTTGATTTTACAGTAATATACATTGTGTTTACTTCTACTTAAACATTTAAAGCACTTTAACTTGATAACTGTATAAATTACCTTCTATTTAGCTTGGATATGTTTTTATAAATTCAGTTAATTTTATTTTTTTGTGGAATAATTATAATTTGTGTTCAAATTTATGAGTTTTAACATTAATAAAATCTATTATAATATGTAATTAACCATGAGGTTGTAAAACTGCTAAAGTGCTACATATTAACTTGATAATTACTAAGCCATGTAAGAATTTAATTAGATACAATATTGCAAACGATTAATTATTGTAAATTCTAGAAGACTTAAATTGTTCATTTTGAATCTTTTTTTTTCTTCGTCCTGATCAGAGGCCGATGGCTTTATATTTATATTATATACTAGGTGTTGAGGACAAAAGAGTGAATGTGATGACCGTTCCGGTTTGGTTTTGATTGTTCCGCTGTGACTCCGTGTTTTATAATAATGCTAAACATATTAAAACGAATAGAAGACGCCACTAAAGATAAATCCTGATGCATATTTTAGGCAAAAATTAAAACAATCAACAAAATCATCGAACTGTAATAACTACCATGGTAATTATAAACTACGGATTAAAATGCTAAAAAAAGTAAAGATATGTGGCTAATTATAAAAAAGTAGACCATTCTATAAGATCAGATCGTGAAGCACGTAATCATTAGAACTTAGAAAGTCGAAGGATTCTAAACTATTTGCATGCAAACTGATTAGATAACGGATGCCAAACCCTACTTGGTTACATGGGATGTGCACGATTTAATTTAATATTTTTTTTAATTGGATTTACATTTAAATGGCATTTTGTACATGGAATACATTTGGGCATTATTGGTTAATTTTCTTATATTAATAAAGTAAATCTAAAATGAACAATGAACCCGAGTCAAGACTAAGTAGTAATAGAATATTTTTTATGAAATCCATGTATCATCATAATTCATAACCTACATCTTATTAATAAATGCACAATCTTGGATCGTTTAAATGTACACAATTCATGCACTATTTATTATTTTTATTTCTAGAAAACAACATATTAATTTCTTTTAGTTAACACATTTTGTTTTACCTACTATTTAAAATATTAATCATTTTAATAAGTTTATTTATTAATCTACATTTAAACGTTACTATTTGATAGAAGCAGGTGATTGGTTTAAAATGACCAACAGACCGTATCTTGTTTATGAAGGATTTGTCATCCATCGATAATTTGTAAGTTGTAGATGGGTTGGAAATGTATGGGTAGATCCGGTACCGTACAATGTTAAGTATGCGATTGCAGACCTTGTGACAGAATCACTGTTATCAATATGTGTATTTGAACTATTTAAGATTAAATTATAAAATTATTCTTCAAGAAAAATAAACATTTTATAAATATTCATTTATTTATACAAATGTTGTGCATTTTTAAAATGTAGTCTAATGATTTATTAACTTGTCTATATGAAGAAAAATACGTTTAATCTACAATTAAATTAATAATATTAAAATTGGCTCTATACATGGTTAACGTTAAAAATTAATTTGGTTTTATTTCATATTTCAAAATATTTATAGTTTTATTTTTAATAATATTTAAATATATGTTACCTACTTGAATTTAGAAGTAAAATATTAACTAATTAGTATAGCATACGTATATTTTAATTGTTGGTGAGATTGAAGTATTAAAAAATGCTTTTGAAAATAGTGCATTTCTTTTATTTTTCTCGACATTTTGAAACTGATATTCAATATAATTGTCAAAAATACTGCTTAAATTACGTGAAACTGTTTTCTCATTCTCCGTGGACATTTCCGTCTCATATTGCTATTCTGACAGTTATATTGATTCTTTTTGGTGATGAATATTAAAACGGTGTAAATCCGGTCTATGATATATGTAGCCTTTCAATAAGAAGAGCAAGAGGAGGGCTTATATTAGGAAGTGTCGGATCCTTCTCTTTTTTGTCGGTGGAACCGCCATAGAAGTGTAACGTTGCATGCAGTTTGTCGGCGATTTACCCGTAACCACGATACCGCAGCACACTATGAAACAAGAGTGCCCCACACCAACGCAGTCGTGCATCGTCAGTACTCCACGTTTGACGTATCCCTTGTGCTATTTAAGTCTCCATTTATTGGATCATGGCTACTTATGCTTCTTACAGACACATTGAGCTGGACAATATAGGATGTGGAAAGAAAAAGTAATTATAGAATTTTAATTAAAAAAAATAAAAAATACTAAAGTGTGATTTAAAAGTTAATAACTACTTATTACAATAAGTTAATCAATCATTTTTATATACTTTTAATTATTAAATATATATCAACAAAATTTTAATTAACATTTTTTAATTTGATTTATTTTTAAATTTTAAACTTGCCGTTTCTAGTAATGATGGTTAATAATAATGATTATTAATAAAGCATATTTTATCGTATGCAAAATATTACTGAAAATGTAACTTTTGAAATATTGAAATATGTATTAATATTGAATGTTTAAAAATTAAATTCAAATTAAATTTCCTGAACGTTTACCGGTCAACAAATTATAACCTAATTTTTACATCGTCTCTACACGATATAACCACAGTCATTATTGATTTCAGGCCTTGACTGAAGTACCAACTGATAATATTTAATTATCACGGGTATAAATGATCGTTTGTGTATGTGCGCGTGTACATTAGTATTTTGGTATAACTTATACTTTTAAAATTATTTTTGCCATTAACTATTTTCAGAATTATTGTATTTTATCAATTTTATCTTATGTGAAATTTACCAACCCAATATAGTTTCGATCATTTACAATAAGGCACTTACTTAAAATACTTATGAACTAGGTGATATAGCTTTAAGTTTAAAATATTTTAGTTTCATAGTTTAATATTTATAATTTCATAAAAATATAGTTGTATAAAATTTGAAATATATTAATTCTATATTTTTATATGTGTAATTTAATAAGTATATTTTTCTGTGCTACATTCATAATAACGACCAACCAGTTGCTATAAACCGTTAATATTTAGAAATACTTCAACGGAACGATAGACACTATTTTATTAACGTTAAGGTTATTTTTTAATTAAATATGTGTTTTAATCATGTATTAATATTTAATATTATTTAGCGTTAGGTACTTAAAACAAGTTATCCAAACAAATAACATTATAAATTTTTGTTTTGTTTAAAAAATTATTTAAAATTTGTTACTTCGTGTGCATAATTTCTTAATTGGCTGATATCTTATTTATTATTTATAGAATAACTAATTCATTATCTAATTTATATTTTAAATAATAAAATGTTAGTTCTATTATAGATGATTTATGATTTAATGTTTGTGAGAGTTTTGGGTACTTTGTTCCCGCATAACAAATGTAGATTAAAAGAGTTATTTTTGTTTTATAATTAAATAACATAAACCATGAAGATTTTTTTATTGTTTAATTTGCTTCACTTTCATTCAATGTAGAACATCTGAAAAGAATATGTGTTTTTCTTGAGAATTTGAACTATTTATTTTATTTTTCATTAAAATATAAAAGTATTATAGTACCTATTTTGTCATAAAAAGATAGTATGTTTGTAGGTTGTATCTAGTATTGTGCATGCGAATAATAACAATACGCACGAAAAGTGAACATCAATTTCGTAAGCGATGAACTAGGTAGTGGATTTTGGTGTCTGGTACAGGTATTTTAAAATATCAAAATGTAATTTACATTTTTATTCGCCCGCTCGCCGTATTGTTTTGGTGCCTGGCAATCACCACGTTCTACTATATGAATTAAATTGGTTATTCATATGAATGCATTTTATCTGAATTTATGATCCTTAGGGTAGGAAGGCGTGCGCTAGTTACGGTATGTAACCCATTCGAATTTCCTATGTACACGGTCCACCGAATTGCATAGATGTTCTATAATCATCATACTACATAGTGGCACGTGACTTCCTACGGGAATATTTTTAGATTAAATGAAAACGGTTCATTGAATTTTTGAATTCTATTTTTTAAATAATGTTGTGTTCCTCTTTTATGGAGGAAATGTTTGATCTATTGTAGGTTGTCATCCGTTACACATGCCATTGGTTGCTTGTCCTGAAATCAACAATATTATTCTGTTTTATTATTATCATGACCACCCCATGTGTTAAACTTCCAAGTTACAAAAATACATTTTACAGGGGGAAAATACATGATGATATTCTTACGTATTTTAGTTATAGTAACATTCACTCAAATTGATTAAAATTGAACGCTTTCAAAATAATCTAAAGGCTTAAAATAAAAGAGTTTAATATGATATCAGTGTTTTGTCCTAATGTAATTTGAACATGTTTTTGATTAATTTAACTTTCCGTAATTATTTATAACCCTTAAATCCGTCTAAAAATGAATATACTATTCTTAAATTATAATTATAGTTATCATTGATTGAATTATTCCGCAATAATTCTGTACACAACCATTATGTTTTACATTTTCGTTTCACTTAAAATTGCTGAGTTTGTATTTGATCAAATAGTAATAAGTAATATCAGGTTAATATTTTAACTTCATAACTTTTAAGCCATTTTGTTCCATATGCAATTAGAAAAGCAATTCCACTACGCATAATAGGTTTTTTTTATCAAATTACTACTTTCTAGTCGGTCCAATATGAATATTGAATGTACTTGAATCCATAGACCACGCGGTGAGTATATTGTCTGGCGGAGTAATCACTTATCGTATTAAATTTTTTTCTCATTCGGTTCTTGTTACTACGTAATGTAGTCAATAGTCATTTTCTAATCTAAAATAGTTTTATCGTACAATGTAATACGTTACTCAAGTTCTTGTCGTCTATTCAAGTCATGGATTCGGTTGAATATGTTAACCGAGCGTTGACCCTTGTCCATTTTAAAGTAAATATTAAACAAATTATCCCGCAATAGCGGACGTATGGTTTTACGATAGTTATATTGTTATAATATTGCCTTTAAACACGCATCAAGTATTAAAAGTATAAATGAACTAAATTGCTTAGAATTGCAATGTGATGTCTTTTTATTTATGAAGTTACAAATTTTAAAGAATATCTGTGTGTATGGTGTATTACCTATATCAGATTTTTTATTAAATAAAATAAATATATATATATATATATATGTATATTGTATTAAATATGGTCAATATTTTCTTAGGTATTTATTATTATTGTTTTTATAGAGGTAATTTGTATTTTAAGTTTAAAGAGGTATTTAATCAATATAGTTAGGATTAAAATTCATAACTTGATTTGATAATTAGAAAAATATGTTAGCTTTTCGATTAAGTTCATTGTCAACTATTCTAAGTTAATTTTATCTTATGTTTATTCCAAATATTTAATTAATGATTAAAACTAATATTTACTTGAAAATTTAAATACATAATTTAATGAATTTAAGATTGAAATATAAATTGAAAATATTTATTCGTGAATCATGATTTAATCGTGAGTCATACAATTTGATATGTGATTAGTGATTCCTCTTCCTTATGTAATATATTTTATGATCTGGGGTGAACCCATAAAGCCGAGGGTGAAATAACTATTGGCGTAAAAACCCAATTTTATTTCCGGTGACATTTTATGGGGTTCAAAATCAATAATACAATAAGTTCTTTAATAGTTGTATGGGTTGTGAAGAATTGACAAAGAATATATTGGACATGGAGTAAATTTTGATCATTATTTTCATTTTTGGTGTTGACAATGCCAATGAACGTTAACATATAGCGGTATTTATTATTCTATAGCTGTTCAAAACTTATGCGAATGAATGAAATCCCTCGAGCTGTATTTGTAATCGGATGTACTGGCCATTGTATTTGTGGTATACATAAAATAAATATTAAAATTCCCAATTAGGTTTGTTAAAATGAAAATAAATACGTGCTTGACTTATGCCAATCGCTATAATACTGATAATAACGGTGTTACCAAATAAGCGTTAAATGGTATTGTGTATTAATTTTATCCTAATTACCGAGTATTCCCCTGAATGAACACGCTTAAGAAACGTTTAGACTACGTTTAGATACGTTCGAATGTTGTGGTGTAAACCGTTGGGCCGAACGCTGGTGGATGAAACGGTTCGTTCGCGCTTGGAGACGTTCGCTCGGATGGGCAGTACGATTAGAGAAAATCTTACTTAAAATATTTAGAAGTGAACACGAACAAATAATCTGCATGGTGTGCGGCCGAATCTCTGGCGAATCTACGAACAAATTCGTTCGGTAGCATTCGTTTTGGACAGTAGTCTTAATGCATTTGAATGATTATTTCTCACCAAAAAAATATATTTTCATGTATGGATTTATAATGTAATATTTTATTTAGGTATTATTGATTTAAAAACGTTTAAGTAATTATTCCGAAAACTATCTTTTAATCTTAAAATGCATTAATCTATTATCTATTAAAGACTTAAGTTTAACGATCTTTTCAAAAATGAAGATTATTGTATTATTTTATGTATTTTTAATTTTAATATTTTATTACTATAAATTCTCATCTATATTAAATCAAAAATATTAAATTATTGAATTATTGAATTAAGAAATTTGTATAGGTACAATAAATTAGTATGTATTTCGGTATATAATGATTAAAGATGATGTTATATTAAAAGTTCAATTTACAAAAAGAGATACTGTAAATTGTTTTTATATTTCCGTTGTGGCTGTACTGTTGGTTTTACTTATTTCAACCTACACATTATTCAATGCAAATTTATTTATTTTATACAGTATTTTTTAGTCTAAAATCTTAGTAGATAGGTACTCGCACGAATACGCACAAGTTCTTCGTTATTTAGTAGAGTAAAACGGGATTTGGTGTATTATTCTGTAGTTCGTTTGCTTTAATTTCTGACACATTTTCCTCTTCAAATGAGCATAAGGTAGGTATTTTAAATATAATACTATAGTACACATATTTCTTATCTCAATTCTTTTCTTTCTTACATTTCCTAAACCTCAATTATTGTAATTCATATTCATTTTTAAAAATATACTTTAAATTATAAATTGTTGTAGTTTTCCTTTTCATTTTATTTTAATAAATAATTTTGTGTAGGATGATCGCTACTAGGTATTCCTAATAAGGCGAGGTCATTTAAATATCGTCCAGTTTTCTTTATCTACCCACTTTTAATAAGTGTACTAATCGACATTTTCTTTTATAATTACTTTCGTTTTTATTATCTTCTTTAAAATTCAAATATTTCTTGATTTAACATTTTTTTTCCTAAGATTATTCAACTAAATAAAATGTCTAAATTACCTAGTAGAGAAAATAAGACGCCTCCTGGAGGAGTTTGTCATGATCTTTGGGGCGCTGAATTCTTAGGATCTCCATGTCATAATAGGCAAGTAATAAAATAAGTATTACTAAAGCATTTTAAATCTAATAGCCTATAATAATAATTATTAATTATAATCTTTGTCTAACAAATATTATCTGTGATATATAAATTTTAACAATAAAAAATAAGTATTTCAAAATAGTTGCACATATTATTAGACACTAGCCAAACAATGTTGCAAACTAATAATTGGGATGAGTATATTTTATAATTATTTATAATCATAATTAATAATACATTTTAGTTATTTATTAATTAATTAACACTAACTTAAAATTAACTTATACTACAAATATAATAGAAATATTTTGCGATTGGTTTTATGTATTTCATAAAAATAAAAGTAAGTAACTTTTTAGTTATAAGAAATAAAATTTGCATATCAGTTAAAGTTAATACTGTTATTAAACTAATATACTTCTCCCTTCAAATATACATGTTTGTATATTATTTTATTATATGATAATCCTTGTATTATGGTGGTTTGAAAATTAAGTGTTATAAATTATGACTAAGATTAGTTTCTTATTTGAAATGAAAATTTTTTGAAACAATGAGTATAAAAATCAAATTATAAACTTTTTTTTATAAATTAGGCTTTTTATTTTACAACTTGTTAGTTTTTTGAACATGTCTACATTGCTCATGGTTAACAATATTAATAGAATAGTATTGAATCATTTAGTTTCTTACACCCAACTTTTTATTTACTATTGGAATTATATTTATAAAAATATTAATTGGTCATTTAATTTGTGTACGTAATAATATGATATTTAACCATTGTTATTTCTTAGGGTCTTGAAACCACCTGGTGGCGGAAGCAGTGACATTTTTGGTACAACATCCTGCGATGAAGTTAATCCACATAAACGTGGTACAAATCAAAAAAATCTGCAAAGTTCCATAATTTTGGGTGGTCAGTCTCCAAAATCTAATAACAATACAGCTGCAACTGATGGAAATTCTGAGAAAAATGGTAATTATTTTATGATCATAGATGTTGTTGAGTATTGGAGTTATTGCTTCATAATTGTTTTTTGTAACTTAAAAATATATACAGTGAATGCAAATGAAATGAACCTATTTATTATATTTAATTGCTTGTATATATTAATTACTTATATTAATGATTGTAAAGAAAAGAAATTATGTATATGGTTCTTGTTAATTCTTTTAACAAGGGATTTTGGATTTAACAACCCAGTAACCTTTAATCTCACCGTATTTAAAGGACTTACATAAAAATTAATTTAAATAGGTGCTTCATTTGTAATGATATATTCAAGAAATTGGTTAAATCTAAATCAAAATTTAGTTTAAAGATGTAATGGCTGCCTACAAACTAATCAATATTAATAAATTTTCTTTAAGTTAAAAAATATCTGTATTTTGAGTTACTTTTTTGAAAAAAAAAATAGAACACAAAATCACAGAGTATAGCATATTTTTTATTTTTTAAATGAATAAAATAACAATATTCTTATTAGGTATATCACACTATTTATTTATTCTATCAATAAAAATGTTCACTTTTTAAGTATTTCCTTCAAATATTTTTTTTTAATCTATAAAAAGAAATAGATTTTAACTGTTCATAATTGGTGGATTTGTGGATTTGCTTTTTTTTTTTTTTGCATGATTTTTTATGTATTTATACTTCTAACTTGTATGATTTTATACGTGATTTGCTTGAAGCTTTTAACAATAAACCTGCTGCTACCATTGAAATTAATAAAGCCAATCATCCTAGATCATCTTTTAAAAGACAAGGTAAGTTATCCAATTCGAAATGAAAAATAGTTACTTAATTGAAATAATAGTAAATGGCTACAACAAAATACAAGTAAAAGTCTGAGAATTATAGACTAATAGTTTCTAAAATTACTACAGGATCCCATTTGACTTCTAAATTAAAATATTAATATTTGTTTATATAAGATTAAAAATTAGAATTTAGAATTAATGATTTTCCATCTATTAAAATACTATAATATATCTTTTATAGATGGCAATCCAATAACTGGTGAAGGTTATGAAGCTCCAAAGGCAGCAGCTAATCCAGCTCAGCATGTCTCTGCTCAGTCAGAACCTGCTCCTGAACAAAAAAAAGCAAGCCGTGTGCCACCAGGTGGATACAGTTCCGGTTTATGGTAATGGTTAGACATCAAGTGTTTAACCAATATTTTGTCACATTTTACATCGCTTTATATTAAAATAATATATTGATGACCTTTGTTCTTTTCATCGATAAATTCTTATTTATAATAAATAAGAAAACGACCTAATATGTATGATATACACAAATGTATTACAATTGTCATTCTTAAAAATCCCTGCATTTTATTCGTTTTCATTATATAAAATGTTCATTGTTTTATAATGTTTGTGAATTGAATTATTCCAAAACAAAAAAAAAAAATCATTTTTATACACAATAAAATACTATATTTATTATTAATTTTATTGTGAAATAATTTGTTATTATGAACATGAACTAACAAATGTATCTAAGCGATCTAAAGAAATGTATTATTATTTCTCATAACATTAGTATATTTATTTTTATACATAGAAGAATATTAACTACTATATTCATGTTAAATAGAGCTTGTATGTTTTAAATTTAAAATAATAAATTTATTAAAATAGTTTTAGTTCTGTCAAACAAATACTATAAATATAATAGCAGGCTGCAAAATTTACAAAAAAACCTATATTTTAAACCATCGTTAAACTGATATATAAGACTATTGATTAAATGGAAGTAAACATTTGTATTGCTGTTGGTTTGTTATGTATACTAAGAAGAATTTTTTAATTATAATTTTTTAAATGGTGCATTACTTCAAATATAAATAAATATTAATAATTTGTTGTTATATTTCTGAGTGAAACATAATCTCTAATTGTGATATAGATTTAACAAATACCTTGCAAAAAGAAATTTATGTTTACTAGAGTTTAATGACATAGAACAATATAAATTTTAGTTCAAAATTTCTATAGAAGGTTTTCCTTTTCGTGTCTTTAATGCTGATTTTTTCCACAAATCAAGACAAGAGTGATGTTTCTTAGATTTTTGAAATGCATCACAAGATGAATTTGTAGCGTTGCAATATGATAATTGTTTAAAATACTTTTTTATTAAAATGTAATTATCACCAGTTGGAGCTGCTAAAAACGCACATCTTTGTTTTTTTTTAACACAACAGTATATTGCACCAGGATCCATCTCGAAGTCGGGCCTCAAATCTTTCAAACTTATTTGAGCTCGTTTAGCAAGAATACCCGTCACATATAAATCGTCTATCCAAAAATATTCTTTAAGTTTAATTGCTCTTAACAATCGTCGAACAGATGTCATTTTTGCTATGTACAACCAGCCGGACAAAAACGCCGGATACGTTTCTTCATTAAATTCTTCTTTGCTCACGTACCATTTATTATGTTTATCTCTTATTGGATTTGCTTTAATTACACAGCCGGCCAAATCGTAGTTTTGTTGGATGACATATTTTAATTTGAATACGTTAACCGCTATGTCATCATCCATCTTGACCATATAAGTTGAATTTCGACAACGTTCTTTAAACCAAGTCAATCCCATTACATGTTTGTAAGTCAAATTCCTGTAGGCTTCTCTAAAGTTTCCTTGGACTATATCACCGAATTGAGATGATTCCTGGAGTAATCGTGACTGAACATCATTGATGTTAGATAACCCGACCATAAATACATAACGGAAGCCTAAGGAATCTAGTATCGTTTGCGAATAAGATTGACGTAAAGCAAATCGAAAGTCAAAATGTTCAATGTAACTGTGCACTATTATCGGTGTCCGATGTAACGATTCACAGACATCACTGTTGATAACGTATTTGAAATTTTTTAAATCCATCAAACCCGGTATGTGTCCGTAAAACGGCTTGGATCTAACGGCATGATATGTATTGTGACTTGTAGAAAACAAATTAAATAGCACAATGATTAACGTGTTGACGAAGAGAAATATTAGAATTTTGTATCTCCATAGTGCCATCTGGTCTATGATGTCATCGACATCTGTTCAATTAATGTGACATTATTTAACTTTATAGGTACGTACATATTTACTGTTCACACTTACCTTACATATTTACTTGATTAATACAGTCTCAACAATTGTCTTATCACTAATGAATATCGAATGATTCCTTGTCTTTGTTACAATTTTATACGTTATACACGAATGGACTATGAAGTGTTATTTTCTGCGACATAAAACATTTAAAACCACTTTCACTTTGCTAAATAATATGGCGAGCCCCACCATTTGACAAACATTGGAACAAATAGAGCTAGACCATAATTCGTAGTGGGGACCTGAATCCCAACAAGTTCACCAATATACTTAAATGTTTCTGTTCATATTATACGTGTTCTATACTTCAATATTTCAAACAAGATCGTGAAAGGTCAAAATATCTTTAAAAGATTGTACCGTCACACTATTCACGGTCCCTCAGTGAATCGGTTCAATTGGTGCAAAATTATAACATTAGATACTTATACCTTCCCGTCCATGACAATTTTTTTTTTCTGTGGTGGACCACACGAGTAAAAAAATTACACCTTAGTGCGGACCACCGCTCACAAACTTGTGACATCTCAAGACCAGTGCAACACAACCACCCATTTGCCAAGAATTAATTTTTATTGTTCCTTCTTATTGTTGAAGTAAAAGTTATGAATTCTCCACTTTCGAAAAAACATTATTTGATTTTGTTAATTCTTCAGGACATCGGGTATATATGTTTTAAAAATACTCTAATATATCTGATTACACGCACCAGTGGCGTAAAGCGTAAGTAATTATAAATCTGTGTCTAAATACTCTAAAGTTAATGAGCAGGTAAAATTCCTTTCATTCTTGCCTAAACAGTGTAAATCATAAGTACACCGTATTGTCCGTATTCGTCAGATACCTCCAATCATCAACTAATGACGATAACAAGCTATTACTCAGGTTAACAGATATAGATCACTAATATTATACATCGTATTGTAAAATGTCCATTGCCTTAATTTCGGATCGATTTAAAAGCTACCGAAAACAATTGTGATAGTTTAAAATTAAATTCTTCACATCAAAATTAAAGAGAGGCCAAAAAAACTCACCCCTCCACAATGCCATGATTGTCAAGCTTGCTTTCACACGAGTAATATTTTAGTCACCTATGTCGAGATAACTATTATACTTAGGAATGCACGATATCACCGTTAGAACCTGCCAAGTATGCGCAGGATCGCATACAATATCACATAAAGAATGTTCAGTAATTAAAAAAAATGTGGTAATCCACAAATGCCAATTAATTGACATTAAAAAAATTCCCTCTTTCAATTTCATCATACCGTCTACAACTTACAAGTTATGTTACTCCCAGCTTTAACAAGTTACAAGAAACAATAGCAATCATAAAATATCTACTAACTCATTACTCAATTACTGGCCAAAATGCCAACACAACATCTATAGTTATGCTCGAAAACTCGATTTTCAAATTTCTCAACGATTTAAAAGCCATGCTATACTACTCCTCTAAACAACAGTTCGAAAACATCTGAGCCTGTTTTCTATTTCTATTGTCACAGTGACGGACAGATTTTCCGGTAGACTAGTGCTTAATGTATCCATATGGCCAGTGATTATTGCTAACAATATTGAATAAAAACATTTAACACTTGAATGTATCATATTAAAATATATTATACATATTGACACTAATTATTGTCATAGAAGTAATAAAATAAAATCGTTTTTTAGTTTTATTTTTATGTTGACGTGAGTCTATAGATTAGGAATTTCGATAAAAATAAGTATTCTAATTGTAAGTCATTAGATAGTGTTTCAAAATCACACTAAAAATATGGATATTGACAAAATTATTGAATCGAGTTTTTGAGATCTAGAGTACTCGAAAATCTAATACAAAAATTATGGCATCCAAATCTGAAATTTTCCTTGAAATATTTGTAAGTAAAATAATTCCTGTAAAACTGTTGAAAATGATTTAAAAAATTACCATCTAAAATTCATATAATAGCAGAAAATAATGGAGAATAATTATTGAGTTTGAAAATCCAAACCAAAATGGAATTGAAGCTATTTTTCTATCACTTCGGAATATCGGGTTCAACCAAAATTTGACCATATTAACTTTGTAAAATTATGTAGACAAGAAGAGTATAAAAAGAGTTATAAAAATTAACTTTGTTCCTTATGGAAAAAGGGTTCTGCACATTACTGGTGCGATGTGTTTTAAAGTGGTAAGTATGCGATAAGATTTTGACTGCTTATTTAATTTTACTATGGACAATCTTATCTTGCAAATATAATACAATTATTGCACAGTATGCGTAACAGATGATCCGCCCTAATGTAATCGGAATTTCAAAAAAAAGCGAAAAAATTATAATGAAAATCTAATTCGTGTCCCTTTTGTCGGTACATAATTTTACCATTTTCAGCATAAAATAAATAGGTGGTAATGCACATTTCATTTTGATTATTCATAGTGCATATGGCTGATATGCTTTACCAGAAATAACACGTAATGGTGATGACAATAATTTAGACACTTCAATGCGCAGCCCCTGCCGGGCCGTATACATATTTTTCGGGCGTTTACGTATTCAACGTCCAGACGCCAGACAGAGGTAGGTTAACGCGTTCCAGTCGTGATTTCGCTGCACCTGTTCTTTGCGGGTGCGTATTTCTGTATGGTCGACCAAAGTTAGCACGTCGGCTGTTTAATGATGAATAAAATAATAATATAAGGGTACGGTCCACCTGTCTTGTACCAACTTGACGGAACGTGTATACGAACGAGTGTCGGTCGTTGACTAGTGTATGGTCAGGTCGAAATGTTATACGATTACTTTATGGCTTATACCGAGGCCTATCACTTATAATAATTAATACACCGAATGTTTACAATATTGCACGCGCGGCAGGAGAGAACCCGGAGAAACATCACGCAACGACAATGGTAGTCAATCATGCGAGTCATGGCGCACATAATATAATAATACATCAGTTGACATAATCATCTTGGCGCGAGTATAATATCAGTACTCGGCGACGGCTCGGCAGGGACGAAATGCAAATTATTTTCCACTCAAAAATCTTTTTTTTTATATTGATACAATTATATTATTAACATGTATTAATGATGAAAAATAATGTGGTATTTTCATCTGTAAAGTGTATCCAAGCGTAACTACTATGTCGAATTTTCATCGTTATATCGTGTGCCACCACTACTCAATCTTTAAAATGTATTCAATTTGATGGTTATCTTGACGAGTTAATTATGAATATCAAATGACAGCGGTCGCTTATACAGTTCGGTGAAACGGTCGACTGACACTCACAGTTTCAACTGTCACGTGAATATGTGATAATAATTATTGGTGTAGGAAGGTTGAGGAGAACTAAGTCACGTATTTGGTGAAATGAACTGGGTTCCGTCCGGTTTGCCTGCATTATTGTCCTACGGTTCCCACCGATCTTGACGGTTTCGAGTTCGTTCGAGTATGACGGTACGTCATCTCCATTCTCCATTTCTCCACCTATCATTCGGACCAACATTGCTCATCGCTGTATGTCACTAATCAGGCGTATAGATCTTGTAATTACCATGTTTTATGTATGAATAACAAGTATCGATGCAGCATTGTGTTGATCATATTTTACGAGATTGACGAATCCTTGAGGTCCGGCAACAGTGCTGTAAAAAATTAATCAGGGAACTTTATACTTATACGGAGTATCTTTTTTTAACTGTAATCGCTACCGTTTTACGATCAACCACGTTGTATAACGTGACTTTGTCGGGGAAGACAGGAAAGAATAATACTATAAAATATACATAATACATATATGTATGTATATATATATATATATATATATATATATATATATATATATATAT
>JAIPRK010000842.1:109120-125800 GCA_025469195.1 Chaitophorus viminalis | reverse complement strand
AAAATCAAAGAATTTTTTCTACCAAAAAAGGTGCCATCATAAAAAAAAAAAAAAAAAAAAAAACACATCATTGTAAAACCAATAGATTCCATCACTCCGTTCAGAATCTAAAATAAAATATTATTATCAAAATGCTTATTAATCTTAATTTTCAATAATTCATGGTAAATTTTATTATTTTTGGAAATGTTTTGTAAAGGGTCCGGGGGCAAACATTTAGTACAGGGGGAATCTGTACGTATATAATATTTTTATACACCTAGCTGGCGATCAATAACGACTATAGCACGTAAGACGGTCATCGCGAGGTTGGATCCGGTGTTTAATGTATACCATACGAGACCAATGGTACGTCGCGCGAAAGGAAAATCGTCCCGAACGAGAGTGGGTTTTTTTTTTTTTTAGTGGGGAACACACACACACGCACACGCACCACTATCTCTCGTCTCCGCGTTGACACACATACCTGACCCGGTTGTTAGCCCGGAACAAGAACGGCGGCCGTGGTACTCCGTGCCACGCTCGTTACACAGTTCAGTTCCTACCTCGAGAGACGAGTTCAAGGCGGGTTTTCGTGTCCGGAGTGTGCATCTATAGTTCTACCTATAGAGACGTGTTTCTTCGCAGGAATAAAGTGCCAAAGGTACGTGGGATTATTTTCTTATTTTTATCTCTCTGTTTATTGTTGGTTTAGGGTTATTTATTTTTTTTATTTTTTTATCTTTGTTCGTCCACAAGATACGTCCCGGACATTTCTGGGGTACTCTTTACGTCTCCGAGAAACCAGCCTGCAGGTGTGTTTTTTATCAATGAAAGAGAGAGAGAGAGAGAGAGAGAGAGAGAGAGAGAGAGAGAGAATGATAGAGAGACTGTAGGACCAAGAGTGGGCTTTAGAAAGTTCAACGTTGTGATTCATAATTTGACGGGTGTGCCTTTAGATTACCTCGCGGCCCGCGGGGGGTTTTTTTTATTGTGTTTTAGATAAAGAAATCCAAGGGGTTATGATTAATTTACGTTTACGAACATGTCTTTTGACATAATGACGTATAAAACGATTGGAGATTATTGATTGGAGATTTTATTTAATGTACCAGTGGCGTGTTTGTATACAAATTTTGATATTGAATACCAATAGATAAAGCAATCAATCAGTCTATATAAGAATCAGAGCCGATATTTGAAAATCAAATCGGTATTTGCATTCATTTTAGCTGTGTGATGTTTCCTACATTTTATACATTTTTTTCTAAAAGTAAATTTTTTTTTATATATTATTCATAGGAGGGGCCTAACTCATATTATATAAATCATATTATGCATTTTAAATTATGTTTAAAGAAAAAGGATCTGCCTGAAGTAAATTAATCAATCCAAAAATTGATTCTAACATTATTTAATGTAAAAATTAAAGTGTGTTTCATAGCTTAAACTGTGATTCAATACAATGTTTAATCTACACGTGGATTATATTTTATAACTTGAAAATATAATATTTATTTAGTATTATATATTATATATAGCTATATTTTTTTATAATTTAGTTTGTAGTTTTATATAGCTATATTAAATGTATGTGCAGAATAATTCGGATGATTCAAAATATGTAAACGACGTAAGCGAAGGATAATTTTTAAGGAGGATTTAAAAAGGTGGAGTTAATGGGAAGGGATATGAAGCTTTTCGAAGTGAAAATATAATAACCTTGAGTGTAGTTTTGAATTTATTTCGCGGTTTTGTTATTTGTTAATTTTTAAAATATATCAAAACTTTATACCATAATTAATGTTGCAGTCTAATTTTCAAGTATATCTTACTTATATAAAAAGATAATAATGATTGCACTTCATAAATATATATTTTATTTCATTTTTGAACAACTGAAACACATTGTAAATAATTTAATATACCTATCTTTATTATTTTCTATTATGATTATTAACAATGTGTCGCGATTTTTAATGGTTGATAATACTTATCAGATTATCCTCAGTGTTGAACTTTCCTGAAATTGACTTTTTTTTTAAGAATTATAATTTAAAATTGTACGGAACATACATATGTTGAACGTACATATTGTTATTTCAAATGATGCATGTTCAAAAAGGGCCCGGTCCGTATAATTAAATAAATAATATAATATAAAATAAAATAAAATAAAATGAAATATGTATTTATGTTACAGAAACAAAAATCATTTTACTAGGGTATTTCAGAAAAAGTCATAAAACGTTTTTTGATCACTATTGGTAAAAGAAATGTAATACGAAAAGTCATAAAATGACGAAGAATTATTGTTTCTTACTTTATTTTTAATGTTTGATTGGAAAAATGTGAATCATAAAATATGAAACAATAAAAATTATATATCATATGAGAGTGTAAGTAGCAGGTGCAAGTAGTTTTAAAAAGTTTTTGTTTTTCAATCAAAATTAGAAAATTTGCAGAAGAATTAACTTTTACGATGCAATTATATGTTTCAAAATATTGTCCCGTGTAAATTGGACGGATGAATGTTCCATAGTACACAATAGGATTGATATTGTTATAAGCGTAGTTAAATGATAAACTATTATTAAAACGTATATTTACGGTATTATATTCAAGTAAAAAACTCGTTCTGGGAGACGGATACAGGATTTCTCTTTTTAAGGACAAGGTCAGTCCTGATGACGTATATGAACCTTTCACCAATTTCTAACAATCTGTTATTATTTTGTCAAAAGAAAGTCAGATAGTTGATGTTTTTCAACAGCTAGCGTTACACGGATACATGTAATTATTATATTTGTTTTTGTTACAGTTTTTTTCGTTATTGGTTAGCGATCTACATTAAAATGCGGCTTTCAGTCGTATTTGAATTGCTGTTGATCTTATTGATCATAGCATTTGCGGCCTACGGTAGAGTCGGTAAGTGAAACTTTTATTGTCGAGTAATTCTTAACGGGTTGTACCTATCATGAAATCCGTTTTTATTCTACAGTCCCGGCAAATAAAGACGTTTGGAACGTCGGCTTGAACAATGTCAAAGAACATTTGAAAGTGATGGGTCGAGCTAGACAAGCTACACCTCAAGCAGCTCCACCGAATCGGTATTGCGCTTGTTCGAACCTCATGTGCAATTGTTGCAGAGATTTCTCACTGCCAGTTGTTCCCATCAAAGGACCAGGTAAACAATTACTTAAATACGTCAATAGATCTTTAGTTGGTCGTTCAATGTTGTACAAGGCTGTACTTGTATCGATTGTTATGATGTTGCAAAATTTTATGGGCACGAACCCGTGATTTGATAGCAGAATATAATAATATAACGGTAATTTTACAATCTATAATCAATATGCGCATTAATTGTATGCATATTCAATATGCAGCATTTGTTTTTTTTGGTGTCAAACAGCCGATTCGATTTAAAATCATATTTGGCTCATCCTGCGTTATTCTTATTTTTTTTCATCTGGCATTCGTTACTGTCCAACAGTTGATCACGAATACTTTTTCACAAGTCTCGATCCCGTTCGGTTTTCCCTCCGATACCGCACTCTTACGTCCTCCGGATATCTTTCCGCCACCATCACTCCACATATCAGGCGGACTCGGGTTGTTTGGATCGCTGTTGAACTATTTTTAGCTTTTTACGAACCCATAATATTGCTATATCGTCGTGTCGCGGGGGAAAAGTACCGCGACGAGTATAATAGGTAATGTTATTAAATTATTGTGCTCTCTGTTGTATAATATAGGCTGCGCATCGTTGAAGTATTTGAAAGGTGACCAAATGGCCGTGACGATGAGCTTCGGGAACAAGGTGTTGCGCAACACGACCATATCCGGGAAGAAACCGAAGCCCGTGTGCATGTCGCTGCCCGGTGGCATATCCAAGTTCTGCGGCCGGGTGTACGGCATTTCTAGGGACGGCGACCAGTTCAAGGCGTGTCTGGGACTCGAGCTACGAGCCCTGGATGACGTGGAGGCCGCGCTCAGAGTGTCGTGCTTCCGGTTTGGGCCGCAGGGCATGAAGGTGGAACCGAGCCAACCGTTGCCGGCGTCCGAGACGTTACAAGGCGAGGACGAAGATGACGAGGATGATGACGACGATGACGACGATGATGACGATGACGACTACGGACTGGGAGGTGGTGATGACGAGGAAGAGGACGATGATAACTCGGAGAACGACGTGGAGTCGACCGGGGACGCGGACTACACGGGGCTGAGCGCGCTGAGCACCGACTTCCTGGACAGCCTGTTCGGCGGTGGTGGAGGCGGCGGCGGCGGCGGCGAAGACGACGAGACCGAGGCGAGCGCGTCGGTGGTGGTAGTGAAACCATCGACCACGGTTAGACCGGTGGCGATCAAGTCCAAGGTGACGGCCGTTGTGCCGTCCACCAGCCAGCAACAGGTGACGGAGAAGCAGCTGCAGGCGTCCAGCGCCGAATCCGTGACGTCCACGTCGTACACGGTGAGTGTGGTACAGGACCCAATGTCGATGACGTCGTCCGAGATGTTGTCCACGGACGTGAGGCCGACCACCGCGGCGCCGCTGGACGACAACCCGACGGACCGCGTGGAGACGGTGCCCACGCCGGCAGCCGCCAAGGATAAGGACTACGATGACGACGAAGATGAGGACGAGGACGACGAGGATGGTGACATCGTGTCGGACATCATTGAAACGGCGGCAAGCGCGGTGGGCATATCGGAGGACGCGGTGGACAACAACTCTACGACGGCCAAGACAGCCGACAGGCTCGCGACCACCGCGGAATACGCGACTACCACGCAGACGACTCAGACGACGACGACGACGACGGTGGTGGGAAACGCGCCGGCTGCCAAGGACGAAGACGACGACGACGACGAGGACGAAGACGACGGATACAGGAGAAGGAGCTTCAAGCACATGCCCGTGGCCATCGTGCCCAACGACCGGCGTGGCAGGACGCACCGCAGGATGAGATTGTCCTCCGCGGACGAGTCGACTATACATTTCATGCAGAAAGTCTAATACGACTTACTGTTGCTCACGACCTGAAAACGCAGTTCCCTCCCCTATCTACTCCCCAACGTTAAGATGTACATATTATACACAACACTATATATATATTTATTATTAATTTATTAATTTATTTTATAACAAAAACATTTCGTGACAAAAAGAAATACATATAATTTATTTATACGAATCGCGTGTATATCTGTTATCCTATTTACGTAGGTATAACCTAATACCTGGTACTAATCTCAGTTAAACGTTTAACGTCGTCCCACATAATATTAATTACTATATGCACATTGTTTAATCGTAATTATTTCTTGCGGTCCGTATATGAAATCCGTGTGCACAGGTACTGGTTTACTCGTTCCAAGTGCTCGAGTTCAAAGCAAAATACAAGAGTCACATTTTTCCATTTAGATTTCAGTATATTATTGAATATTTTATGGTGCTACGATTCAGTCAAAAGAACGTCATGTTAGCATATTATTGATACACACTCCAGTGGGTATATTAAACAAACGTACCGGTACTCGTTTAGAAAAATATGCATAATGAATAATCTACAATATATAAAACATAATGTTGTTTGCGTGTCGGAAATCGTTTCGTGAAGTAGTACACAATAATGATTACTATAATGGTACTCTAGTCGTTGCAGTAACTTAAACAATTAAAAATAACAACTAAGATCCGGGAACATGCGATGATATGTAGTAAATCGTCAATATTATGGTTTTATGAAATTCTTGATATAGTGATATCACGATAACGATTGGTTCAAGACAACTTTGTAATAGCTGTACAGATTTAAGCATCTGTGGTACAACTGGGATTTAGGGAAGACATTGTAAAGATAATTTGAGTTCTGGAATGAAGTTATTGAGAAGTGGCCAGTGACCATTATAAGAATATAGTTTTATTATGTTTCTGCATATGCAAAACGAATAATTCGCCAGTTTTAAAGCCTATTATTTCTTGAATTAATATTTACAATAATGCTGCGAAGAAAATATTTCTAAAATTATGTAATTTAGTAATTATAAACATTTCTATGCAGTATTAAACCTTAAAATAATACGAAAATATTTTACGGTAAAAATCTAATGGCAGAAACATTAACAAAATCAATAAACAAGGTTTTTAATATTGTAATGGCTTGAATATTTTTTTTTGTTTATTTCTGAAATTTATTTTATCATATTTTGTACAACTAAAAGTTTTTCAAATCATTTTTAAGTAGAAAATTAATCGATATCTAGATCAACACGACTTCGTTTTCTTAACGTGTACATAGTAAATTAGCTAAAATAAGAACATCTAACATAAAATCTACGTACATTCACAATTTATTATTATTATTATTGTATTTTGCTTGCTGCAGTACTGTTATTCATTTCAAAAACGTCCACGTCTAGATCTGAAACCATCGGTCTAGTCGTGGACGAGGTCGTAGTGTTATACTTTTCTAGGTTCACACCATCGCGGCCGATAATGAAACAATCGAATTCCAACACGAGCACTTCTGCGTGTTCAATACGCATCAGGAAATTGACGCACGCGTGCAATTTTTTACCCGGCGTGTAGATGTCGAACATTTTTATGCACATGTCCATCGATGGTAAGTATGGCATGGGCACTTGCAAACACGCTGGTGGAGGATTTTTGGCTGTGGGAAAAGCAAAGGAACAGGATGATAATAATTAATAAAAATGCAATAGTTCTGCCAGTAATACATATTTTGACATTCAAAAGACTTACGCAGTAAAAACAAAAATGAGAAAAAAAAATTGAGTTTGTTAACAATATTGACTGTAGGTACCTATCAAATTATAAATAATATTAACAAAATATTACAAAACTCGTAGGTGAAACATAAACGCAACATTGGTACAACATTTGAATAATATTGTAATCGATAATCGACTGTTGTTTAATATGATCAACGATGGTGAAAATAAAAAAGTACCGAATGGGCCTTGCTCTGCTATACAGTTGGGGGTGGAGTGCACCTCGTTCATAGGATAGGTCATTACAATGGATTTGTTAAATTTGAATGCAATGATAGATATCATTGTATAAGAATAACGATTCTGAACGGTGATGATATGTTGGTCTAAAATGCGGGGTGTATAATCAGTGATGTAAAAATACCGTATTATATTTTTCATTTGTATAATACGTGTATTATACATGTATTATTTGTGTATTATACATGTGTTATACGTGTATTATACGGTATTTAAAAAAAAAATTGTTAGTGTTTACATAATTGTTAAATATAGTTATTCAAGTATTGTAATATCAAAACTATTGAAGTTTATTGATGAATAATGATCCATTTTAAATATTAAATTAAATAATGGCAGTTATGAGTCAGGTAATAATAAATACATAAAAATTTATTGTTTCTAAGTTTAGAATATTAGGTTTTAATATTTTTAAAAATTAGAATTAGTATTCAATTAATTAATTTGTAAGTGTCTTACTGTGGTTACATAACTATTTAGACCCCCTAACACTATAGGTTTAATAAATAAGAACTTTTGACAAAAAAGAAACAAACTTTATTATGATTTACAGAAACATTATTTATTACGATTTACGTATTATTTAATTATTATTAACAATTGATATAATGATAAGCGATGAGCACCACTGCGGACTGCGGTGAGCGGTGAAATGTGCCGTGTAACATTAAACCGCCAAGGCATCTTCACTGCACAGTTTAATTATGGGGATTAGTTGTCGCGGCCGTTGTTATCAGTTGAAACAAAATGTATTGCATGCATAACCGGCCTACCATTTATTTCTGGGGTTTTTTTTTATACTATTTGTATTTTATTTATTTATACATGACATATAATACGCTTGTATAATACAGTACTATACGGTTCGTATTATACAATTTACATCACTATGTATAATAATATAGTATTTTATATTTAAATTGAAATATAGGTAATGCAATAGTATGCAATTTCAAACAAAAAAAAAATTTAAATTTCAAACGGTCATAACATTTTTTTCTCAAAGTCCAGTAGAAATTGATAAACTTTTGGATATCTCAATATTAAAATTTTAATCCTTAAGTATAAGCTGAAAATTTTTTATGAATTTTCAATTACAAAATAACTTGCAAAGCATCGCGATTTTAACATATTTTATACAAATTTGAACTTTTTGGGCTCATAAAAAAAATTCGAGGTAAACGATCTCCGATATTTTTTAGTTACGATAAGTATAACTTATAATAAACATTGTATTAAATTTTAAATTTAAAAATCGAAAATTTAAATTGTCTATAAATAAGTTAATAAATTTCAAAATACATAAAAAACGTTACCATGTATAGAAAACGCCAATATAAAGATTTGGTGAAAATTTTAAGTGTTTGCGGTTTTTCGTTTTTGAGTTAGAGCATTTTAAAAAAATGTATTTTATCAAAACGTGGATTTGCGTAAAATTTCCCGTTTTCTTGTAATTTTTTATTGTTTTCTTTCGACGCTTTTAAAAATTATTGAAAAAGTTTGATTTTTGACTTGCACAAGTACTATCTGCATTCATTTTCCTTTCAGAAAAGTTGCTGTTTAAGAAAATCAAAACATTTTTACTGCCCCAAAACGTGATGACAGACACAAAAAAAAAAATCTAAAAAAATTCCTTAGTAAATCGGTGGTTAGAAATTCTGTTTGTTATTTTACATAATTTCTTTTCGAATTATAAATTATTGATGTGCTTGCTATACACTTAAATATAACATAATATATCATACGAGTATAATATGTGATTAATAAAAACAATAATAACGTAAACATATTTTAACATATATTATAACAGTAGGTACATAGATTTGAATAATTTATGTTGAAATAGAACTTCTACCGCATAAGTCCCCTTTTCACATCAAATAAAAAGTTATTGTTTTACTCCTATTAAATCATTTTTATCCACAGCAAAAGTATCTTTTCAGTATTAAACTTATATCACTACCTATAATTTATTATAATACACAAAAATAAAAAATAAATATGTTAGGAAAAATTCAGCAGTCCACTTTTAACATTTAGTGATTTATTTATATCTGATGGTTGTGTCGAGATTCTACTATTGTTTTACCGTTGTCTATTTTATATTAAATACTTGCAGTAAATGGTTAGGTTTTTCGTACACAACGTATAGTGAAGTTTTATTATGCAATTATAAAATTATTAATTTAAATTATTATCTTACAAAAACAAAAATAAAAAACAAGATAAAAAAGTTGGTATAAGAGTTATTGTTCGTATTATTTTAAAATGTTGACAGAAACGTTTCTAATAATGGTACTTATTTTGTTGATTAAATTAATTCATCCCTATTTTCCTTGAAAACACGTTTCTAACGATATTATTCAATGTACATTGTTGTCTATTGTTGGTGTTAATTTCGCCGAAAAAAAAAAAAAAACAGAAATTTCGATTTTCTTTTGTTGGTGTTGCTGAAAAAGATTTCTTACTTTTAAATCACGTACGTCGATCGATGAGGTCGTTTCAATTTTCCATGTTTAATGTATATTTCATTTGCTGTTATTTGTGCTGTACATAACCGTAAGAAACGTTCGTGTGTCCGAAAAAGGAGATGGTTACAGATAAAAAATGATGACGAGATAATTTAATAATTATAAAGTCGTCATAATTTATACGTTTTCGGCCATCATCATATACTATATATTGCTACTTTGTTTGAGTTGCTCAAGTTGCTCTATTGTGTACATTGATCAAAAAGCACGCAGCGTTGCTTAATAGTTTAGGTCGATCGAATGTTTATGTTTAAGTTATTCGCGATGTGCACGATGATCCAATATTTAGGTTGGTCGAATATTTTAAACGCTTGCGTTATACTAAGTCGTATTAGTTTCTCCAACCAAAGTATCAGTGTGTAAATTCATAATAATATGTATGCTTGATGCTGATATATCTTAACCGTGTCAGTTCAAGTATTTAGTTTTCCATTGTCACATTAATGAAGTTATATATTATCATTAATATTTCAGTAATTCAATTAAAAATTAAAAACGGTAATTAGTGTTTATAACTTTTCTACTCATGGTATTTATATACATGTATATACGTACCGGATAACTTGTACTCGTAAAGTGACTCGTTGTCCATGAACATGCTTCCCGTTACTGCAAAGTCGAGAGGATCGTACGTGAAATTCATGCAACCTGCACACAAAAACAAGTAGGTGAGTTGATATTTTACGTCAATCCTATTTTGGGCGTCTACAGTAATTCACTGGGGCCCTAGGTTATATATTAATTCCGGGCGCCTGTATGTAGTATATCTTGGCTAACAGCAAGGAAAATTTACCAAGGTTTATTATGCGTTAAGTACGAGTCCATGTACGAAGTTAATAAAACTGAGATTACAAGGACGATATTTCTTCATCCCCTTGTCACATTCAATTAGTATCCTTGTACGCCTAAGCTTTGGTAGTTTGCTGGCCTTTATTTTATTTTTAAATTACAAGCTTAACGATAACCCCGCAGGATGTACACATATTTCACTCTTACAACGGTCTACATTGTAAAAAGAAACCAACAGTTATGGTTTCAGCGTCGGCGAGGGACGTGTAATATGACTGAAAAATTATCTCATTAACATCAACGGGTAACATTTAATTTTAAAATTTAACCCGACTTCAATGAAATTAAAGAAAAAAAAATAATGAACAGCATCAGTCATTGAAAATATATCTGATATATCTGTTATCGATGTAATAGTAAGTATATTGATTATAACAAAATATAATAACTGGTGTTAAAATGTGTCTTATTAATAATTCACAATAATGTTTGAAATTAAAGTTTTGCCAGGCATTAAAAAAAAGTAATAAAAAGAATAATATTTAAATTAGATTTATTAACGTACTTTAATTTTGATTATATTTTTTTATTCGAGAAACATTTTTTAAGGCTTTATGTAGGCCCTGAAGTTTAAGTTTATAATTGTAATAGTGTATAGGAATTTTTTAATAAACTTTTAATTATTTGTGACTAAGATAGAAGCTTATGATAATTTTATTGCTAAATTTAGGTCCAGAATTGATTAAATAAATAACTAGTATTAAATTGAAGCACTCCGAATTAATAAAAAAATTAAATGCTGTGTTATCGAGTGTTAAAGTTTAATTCGTTCAAAAACTACTAATTTTGTATTATTATATTTTGCTTAATTTTAATTATATTTGAATTACCAATATAATATACAATGTAATTATAATAATATATTATACTTTTCAACTTTTGATTGAATACTTAAAATTATTTAAAACGCTATTCTACTGCCTATTATTATTATTATTATTAATTAGTTACACGTTATAAGTTCAAAGTCAAGCAGACATATTATGAATTTTTTTTTTTTTATTAAAATGTATGAAATATAATATTTTGTTGTGACCTGTACAAAATTTTGAAAAACAAAAATTATCATTACAAGGACCAAATGGAAAAAAAAAAAATATAGAAAAATGATCGGAATACTTTGGAATGTGAAAAAAGTAAAACTATAGACTTATCGTAAATAATTTTCTTCCAAACGGTTGGCCAAACTTTCTCCATTATTCTAGTCGTCAAACTTGGTCAATCATCGACCGACAATAATCATTGGTAGGTAATCATGTCACGTACACTTTAAACATTCTCTCATGGTCGATTAAATAAAATAGTATATAATTTGACTAAGTTATGATCCGACTAATATATTGACGTCACATAAAATAATTTTATTGTTTCTTATTATGCGTGATAAACCGATCATAAATTAGTTTGAGTACAGTTTTTAAAATGTATTATAACAGCGAGGGGTATAATTATTATTCAAATCGATCATTCAATCGTTTAATCAAACGATATATTTATATATATATATATATATATATATTATTTTTATAAATTTTAATGTCTCAAAATCGAATGTTTTAAGTATTTAATATATTTACGTAATGTATACGCACATTTTTAAAAGGTACACATTTGATTATGAATAATCTTAATACCAATAATCTATATGATCTTTGATCAAGTTATTGATAATTATTATTTTTAAAGTCTATTAGTATGTCTTTTCATATTTTTATAGAAAAAAATTAATTATAGTTTTATGTTTAGCTACACACGTTCATTTATTCTGAATCTGAATTAAGTTTTACTTAGATTAATATTACGCGGTAAAAATAAAAATTTGATTAATGTTTCAATTGGTATTTTTTAATTAAAACATATATAAAACTTATTATATAATTTTATGACATAAGTATATCTCCAATAATTATTACTCATAAATATTTGGTAATAACTAACAAATAATAATTGTATTCTAAAATATTTATTATCGTTTTTAGTCAGTTGCGGCCAATAGCACTCCAGGCAACGAACTAAATTTATTTAACCTCAACTTGTTTCTTCTTGTCGTATGATATTTTTTAATTATAAATATTATTATAGTAGAATTTGGTTATTTATGTCTTTTCAATGGTCATTTGATGCATCCCTGTGATATAATTTTGCGTCCCAGGCAAACACTCTTTCTTCAGTGATTACGGCCGGCACTATACAAGATGATCCAAGGTTGTTTACTTTTTTGTGCTTATATCCTTCGTTTTTTAATATCTTGAATTTTAAAAAATGTATATAATATATGTTAACTATAATATCATAGTTTCCAATAATTAGATTTATTGTATCATTTAAGGAGTATCCTGTAGCAATATCAACTTTTGTTTATGAAATGAAAACACTACGTTTTATGTAAATAATTATTCAATTAATTTTTTGGCATTTTTGATAGAATGTTGGCAAAAATCTGGGGTAGTGATTTCAAAATTATTCAAAATCAACGTTGCTTATGAAAAATGTAAAACAATTTGTATATTATTGATATTTTACTTTTATTCATCAAGATTATGTTAGAAAAATTACAACATACTAATATATTGTACCAATTAAACTATAATATTCTGTACAAAGCAAAGAAATTATACAGTCCTTCAACAATAATGTTGAGTAATCCCGTATATACTGGTTCAAATTTTGACAATATAGATAACAAATTCCAGAAAAATTTACTGAAGTTATTTGCATAGAAAAATTAGTGTATCCACTTGAAAAAAGTCGATATTGCCATATAGGATACTTTTTAAGTGGTACAAAAAATCCCATATTAGAAGTATTAGGAATATGGTATTCCATAGTACATAAGCATTTTTCAGAAGTCGGTATTTGAAAAAAATCCCAAGATATAACCGTAACAAGGGATCCTTAATGGACCATTCTGTATACAGGGCATTGTAATTATTTTGGACCTTTTCTATTGTAATCGAACAATCGCACATTGAACTGAGCACAACAGCCGCACGTTAAGCTTTGACACGAACATGGTACGCGCCCAAATCTTGCAGTGCTTGGTTCATCTTGACGGTCACCGAACCGTTGAACCATTGGTATCTTTGAACTGGTCACCACATCGTAATATATATCGTACCACTTATGTTCCGAACCTGTAACTAAAATATAATAGTGAGCAATACAATTCGTTTAAAATATGCGCTTTATTAACTATATTATTACATTTAACATTTACATAGTTTGGGTTCCGAAATAATATAGAATATTATATTCAATGTCAACCAAGATATATGACTTACGATAAATGATTATTTTTTTCGTCCAAACAAAAAATCAGAAGTAATTATTTTTGAGTAAAATCGGTTATTCCCTAGGCCCTTACATTTAGGTATTTATAAGATGGCTACAGGTACAGTAACCTATACGTATATTATATGTACACTCCTAGTTATTGTAATTGCATAAAATAAAACAACACGGGTCATAATATATAACTATAAACGTAAAATATAACACGAGTGTTGTGTAATATAATTTATATACGGTCGTTTATCTTGTGTTAATTACATTTTATATTTTTCTATTATATTTACGTACTCTAAAACCCTCAAATATTGAATAAAACCAACATGTGCTTGTTTCCGATTATATGATGTAAACAGTCCGTGCCTGATAATATAATATTATTATATTATAATATGGATACCCATGGTATACTTATATACAATTTATCACATATTCACATCTATATTTGCCAGCCAGTACTGAATTAGACGGTCGATGGATGGACGGACATCTGTTAAACAAATCGTTTCGGGTACGTTGTCCATATTAGCAGTTCTCTGAGAGGGTACAAATACCCCACTAAAGAGTAGAACGGGATTCTTTGATGGATATAGGCAAGATAAATTTAGGTTTCTTAGAATTGTTTTTGCAGTTAGGTGCAACAACTACAGATATGATATATTATTAATATAAAATTCTACATATGTTTAATCATTTTTGTACGTTCACATTTCGTCACTTAGTTTAAGCGTACTTGTTTGTTTTTTTTCTTTCGTTTTTTAAACTATAATATTAGTGAGGGAGGGTGGTATTTATCTCAAAAAGGTTGAGAACCACTGGACTATATTATATTAGCAACAGGATACATCGAAATAATCGATAGTAAATACCTCACTTTTTGCCGTCGTCCAAGAAAACGAAATCCAATGAAACGTCATTTAAAGCCAATCTAGATGGGTGTTGAATAAAAGTGGCACAATAATGCACAGATCGACGCAGTTAATTCGGATAGGTCGTTATGAAGAGATGCCCTGGAGTAAAGCGGCATGATGCTTTACAGGTTATTTGTCTTCAAAGGATCTGTATACTGTTTATAGCGGCAGTGCGGTGTCCAATATTTTAACATAGGATAGATTTTTATAATAATAAGTTTTATAATTTTGTACATTAAAACTCATTTTATTTGATGCATTTTAAGGGATCAGGCGAACAGAGCTTTGTAAGCGGGAATGTAAGCATCACACGTTGGAGTTGAAAAAATATTTTCAGGGCACCTACTGTTGCCAATCACGACCGATTTTAATTTGTGGGTGTCGTAAAATGTTCCTTCGATATACCACTAGCACTGTGAGTGATAACGAAATCACTACATGAATCGATCATAGGTTTACATACCGACGAGCTGAACAATTCTAAACATCAAACATTAATTCTTACACTTGCTTATCAATTTAAATTTCGACTATTTGTATATCTATACGTAATCAAAATGGGTACGATTTATTTTTTTATAATCACACTATAATCATCGTACTCTAATGAACAAAAGAAATATGAGGTAGAGAAAAAAACGAGATCCGATGGTTTTTACATTGACTAAAATAGAATATGTCTAGGGAACGACGGAAACCGCATCTTATAAAGGAAAGCGTCGTGGGAGCGTTTTAATCGAGTTTATTTATAATTACAACGGTGATTAAAATCAATGTTCTAGTTTTCTAGCTACGAACAACACTGGTTAGGTTAGGTTGCTCCGAATCATGTTTTATGTGGTCAGGCGTGGAATAGCTGTTATAGATGTATAGTATACTCGACCATAATAGGGACCTGTAACAATTAACGTACAAATATACTCGTCGAACGGATATTTTCGATTGCCGGTCGATACGACAACACTGGTTTACTAATAAAAACTAAAATAAGCTATAATTTAACTCAATTGTTGGAAATAAAATAGTCGATTAAAATGAAAGAAGTCGAATAAAAAAGAAAAACTGACAACCGGTAAGATGACCCCGGTAAACAATATGTAATTCAATTATTACCAATACTTATATGTGATTCAGTGGTGTTATGTTTAAATATTGAATAGTGAGTTAATATAAAGATTTAATGCTCAACGGTTGCAGTCAGAGGCCCATTATTTCACATACGATGTCATCTATTATTTGCAAAAATTTCACCATAGTTAATATGTAATGAGCGAAGTACCCATATTATATAGGTACCTGCGGCAATTCTGTGCTAGCGATTTGGCTTTGGAGGGAAATGATTGAACATTGCATTTTATACAGATTTATTATTCATAATATGGATAGCTACGGTTGGATTATAATTTTAGTGATATATTAGTTTTATCGTATTGTTTAATTTTCAACTCAAGTGTTACTTGTTGTAAGCAAATTTAAATTAGAGTCACAGGATACAGAAGACCAATAGAGGATAAAATCTGAATAGTTCAAAACAATAAGTTCTCAAACTTGACTGTATAAGATTTAAATAATGTAATTTTCACAAATCACGAGAACCATATGAAACTAAATCTCAAAATACATAAAGGTATACTTGCGTTGGTCAATATTACCACAAAAATCTGTTTCCGCAACTATTGTACAATCTGAATCAATACAAGTATGTAAATTATATAATATATATAATTTATTTCATTATTTTACTTATAATATTTTGCTACAAATATCAACATGACATTTTTGAATAATAAGTAAAACTAATAAAAAAAACTGTCTTCAATAATATCTCATGAATGAAAATCAATTAAAAAAAATAAAATAAAAAGAACGGGTGGGCCTCGATTTGCTGCACAGTTGAGGGTGGAGTGTACCTCGTTTATAGGATAGGTCATTATTACAATGGATTTGTTAAATATGAATGCAATGATAGATATCATTGTATACGAATAACGATTCTGAACGGAGTTAATATGTTTGTCTAAAATGTGTATATAATAATATAGTATTTTATATTTAAATTGAATTATAATGCAATTTCGTAA
>JAIPRK010000842.1:0-109020 GCA_025469195.1 Chaitophorus viminalis | reverse complement strand
TGTCCACACAAAAAAAAAAAAAAAAAAAAAAAAACGCACATCATTGTAAAATCAATAGATTCCATCACTCCGTTTAGAATCTAAAAAAACACACATCATTGTAAAACCAATAGATTCCATCAATGTTTATGAGCTTAGATCTAACTATATTTTTTACAGCAGGTATAGGTATTTACAATTAAGATTCAATTAAGAATTAATAAATATGAGAAAATAATAATACATATAATACAATAGACAATTAGCGTAGGAGGTCATGTGGACGTCCACGCTTGAGACGGCGTATTGGAAGAGAGACGCTTAGGTTGTAGTATTTAGCGCTGCTAGCAGTCTGTAAGTGGTTGAAGAAGTTGATTGTTAATTTCTTTATATAATCAGTTATAGATGATAGCTGGAAGTCCGTGTGCAGTGCAGCATTACGTATAAACCATGGGGCGTTAGATATTGTCCTGAGGACTTTAGATTGAAATATTTGTATCTTGTGTATATGGGTCTTAGCACAATTTTCCCACACAGGAACTGCATATAAAAGTAGTGGTCGTAAAATTTGTTTGTATAGCAAAATGGAGCATTTTCAGCTTAGCGATGATTGTCGGTTTAACAAAGGATAAAGTATCTTTAGTCTCTGGTTACCTTGTTGAAGTTTAGAGGTGATGTATGGGTTCCAAGTTAGTTTCCTGTCTAATATTACGCCGAGATATTTGATGCTAGGTAACCAGGGAGTGTTATTGTCGTACAGTTTTAAATTGCCGGGAGTTTTAGGGCGATGATTAGTGAAAAGGATTGCTGTGCTTTTTTGAGGGTTTAGTTTTATTTTCCATTTATCTCTCCATTTTTGGATGTCATTCAGGTGGTCTTAGATATTTTTTGTCACTGTTTCAACGTCTGTAGAGCTTGAATATATTGTGCTGTCATCGGCATAAAGTGCTATTTCCGTATTAATTGATGTAGGAAAGTCCGAAACATATAAGTTAAAAAGTAACGGGGAAATTTTTGAACCTTGAGGTACATCTGCAGTTATAATTTTTATTTGTGAAGTAGTGTCATTTATTTTGATCTTAAAACAGTGAGCAGTGAGGTAGTATTTAATTAGATTGTAAATAGAATTTGGGGTGTTTAACATTTTTAGTTTATATAAGAGTCCGTCATGCCAAACCCGGTCAAAACTTGGGCTACATCTAAAAAGGCTGCACCTGTATGTTGATTTTTTTCGTAACCATCGCTTATATGTCTGTCAGACGTAGGAGTTGTTGGGTAGTTGAGTGATTTGATTTGAATCCAAATTGGAAATGCGGAATAGCATTTATTGCATTTAAATAATTGGTGAGCATAGAGTGTATAATTTTTTCAAATATTTTTGAAACTGATGACAGTTAACTAATAGGTCTGTAGTTACGCGGGTCAGTATTATCTTTGCCTGGTTTTTTGATCATGATGATTGTGGCCAGTTTCCATTCCTTAGGAAAATATCCAATTTTTATTAGGGAATTGAATAATATGGCTAAATAAGTAATTGCTTTTCTAGGAATATTTTTTAGAATAGTATTAGTAATTAGATCGTGACCGGGTGATTTTCTTTTTGGTAATTTTTTTATTATGTCTAAGATTTTCTTTGGACACGAGTAAGGTAAAATATTTTGTGGAAAAATATTGGGCTCACATAGTTTATATTTGACTAGATTGTCTGAAGAGTTTTCAATTGCAGAGTTGTTTAAAGTGAAAATATTTTCAAGAGTGTGGGCAAACAGTTCACATTTTTCTGAGTCAGTATTTAGGTAAGTACCACTCGCTTTTAAAGGGGGGATTTCATTTGAGTTTGGTTTAATTAATCTTTTGGTCGCTGTCCATAGGTTTGAGTCTGCTGGGTGTATAGCACATAAGTATTTTTGATAACTGTTAATTTTATGTTCTTCTAGTTGTTTTTTAACCTCTTTCGTTAAATAATTAATTTTTTTCCGATCAAGTGGTTGTCTTTACAATTACCAGAGTTTTCTGGTTTGGTGTTTTGATTAATTTTACAATGTTGAGGGGAAGTTGATTAGGACTATAATTTATTACCATATTTTTTTTTCTGAGAATTCTTCGGCCACTTGACACATGATTTCACGTAGATGTGTTACTGTAGTGTCTGCACTGTTAGTATTTAATATATTTTTAGGGATAATTAGATTTGTTGTGATGTGTTGTTTGAATTTTTGCCAATCTGCTTTACCGGTGATGAGTTTGCGAGTAGGAGTTGAGAACGATAAGGACGCATCTAATGTAATTTTAACAGGTAAATGGTCCGAGTCGAGTTCAAAAAGTGGTTCTTGGTGCAAGGAAAAACGAATTGATTTTAGTATAATTACATCTAAAATATCAGGACTTCTACTTTGATCATATGGATAATATGTGGGTGTGTCTGGAGCTGACAGTATCGCAGGATTGCTTGCAAGGTATTTATAAAGTTTACGTCCATTAGCGTTTATGGATTTACAATTCCAAGTTGTATGCTTACAATTTAGGTCACCTACTAGAATATTTTTTTGATAGCTATTTAATGTTTTTTCAAAGTCGTTTATATACATTTGAAAACTAGGTGATTGATAAGCACTAATTATTGTTGTAATTGATTGGTTTATTGTAATATATATTGCGACTGCTTCGAGAGTTTGTGTAGCAGGTAAATATGTTAATTGATGTTTTATTTTGGATTTGATTATTATAGAAACACCACCTGAAGGTCGAACCGCTAGCCTATCTTTGCTATAGGTAGTATAACCATTGAATTTAATTTTATCGCTAGCAATTAGATGCGTTTCACTCACACATGCAATATCAATATTATGAGCCGATAAGAATGCTGCAAATGTGTTTCGATTTTTCTTGATTCCATTAGCATTCCAATTTATGATAACTAGATTAATTATTTATATTGTTAGACGACATTTATATTATTTAATAGAGCAGGTAGATTTTCGATGACTTTTTTGATAATTTGTGAGACGAGTGTGCTGATTAAGGGCATTAGTGACTTAATAAGTTCGTTGGTGATATTTGAGTTATTTAATTCTTCATCTTGTTTAAGATTGTTTTTTTTATTTTTAGTTTTGTCAGTATAGGTCGGAGTATTGCTTGTGTTGGGATTTGTTTGGTTTAAAACTTGGTTTTGGGGATTTTCGATAACCGTATTGGTTATGGGTTGGGTATTTTTGCTATCGTATACACAACTCTATTGTGTAATGTGTTTAAGAGCGTTCTTGGATAGTTGGGAGGTACTTTTTTTTTATTTTTTATTTGCTTGTATATTTTACAACCTCTATAATTAGCAGGTTGATTTTCATTACAATTGATACATTTAGGTGGACTGTTTTTATCTTTAGTGCATTCGGAGTAATGGTGGTTTTCTAAGCATTTGACACATCTAGGGGGGAGGTTGCAGAAGTTTTTTGTATGTTGGAAACGTTGGCAATTTTGGCATTGTAGTATGGACGAATCACTTTTACGACTCTCGACCGAGATAACGCAATGAAGGAGACGATCAAGTGAAAATATGTTTTTCTCGGATTTGTCTAGTAAGACAGCAACGATTGGTATAGGAGATTTGTAACGATTTTGGAGACGTGTAACCGATGTGATGTTAAATTTTAGTTCGGTGAGGGCCGAAAAGATGAATTCTTCGGGAATAGAAGCACAGAATAGATTAAATCAGAATGGAAACTCTGGCCGCCCAAATTTTAGTCCACCATATTGAAAGGGCTCAACAATTTTCCCAAATAGTAAAAAAAATGTTTTATATTATTTCTGTGTTATTTGGTTACACTTGTTTATCAAACCATATAATCTATTCTGTGATAAGATATGTTTACCCTCCAAATGTTGTAAACAAACCTTAAAAAATTTAAAATTTCAGCCGTGAATCGACACTCTCGAACTACCCTTACCTAATGCTCGGTCAGTTGACATCATTGGACAACTTAAGGCCCATTAGTGATTTTTGTGGTTATTTACAAGTGTTTATATGTGTTTTTCACGATTTTTTTGAAATATTTGTGTTGAACTGCTATAATATTTTTTCTTATTTGTGTTTAATAGTTTTAAATTTAATTTTTATATACATTTTTATTTGACATCGATTGTCATGTATACTACAACATACAATAGCACTTGTGGAATGAAATGCTGTATACCTGAGTGTTCAAGTAAGCGAAAGGACAAATCATCACTTACTCCAAGAAGCTACTTTTCATTTCCCAAGGATAGTACTAGGTATGTATGATTTCAATTTTTTATATTAACTGCTTGTTTTCTTTTATAATGCTTCTAGTCATTAAAATAATAATTATTATTATAGATTTATTAGTTGATTTGTCAAGCCTATCACTCTTCAGTAGAAAATCAGTAGAAAAACTCACCTATATTGCTTAGCTCGTCATTATTATATCAATTATATATTATTATTTATTATTGTTTATTATAGATGTAAAAGTTGGTTGGAAAAATGCAAATGCAATTTATTGATGTCTATTGATCCTGTTACTCTAAATAGAAAATACAGACTATGTTCATTGCATTTTGAAGACAAAATGTTTAGCAATTACCAAAAAAATAGACTTAAACCTGATACCATACCAAAAATATTTCAAGATTTGACTAAAGAGGTTCCGACTGTTGAACAATTTCAATTTCCCCCGAATGATATGGTTAAAAGTGACAACACACAATCTTGCTCATCATTTAATGCAGGTAAATAATATTTCTATACTAATATGATTTTCGTGTTGCTACCCTAATTAATCAAGATCATCATTTCAACTTTTTTTTTGGTGGGGAAGGGGTTCAGTGGAGACAAAAAACTGTATAATATATATATATATAATGTCACTTATCGTAGTATGAAAATATCACAATTTTTACTATTTTCCTCTGACTATATGTACTTTTAAGGTATTTAATATTTATGTTTATTTTGTGGTTACTGGTGGTATTTATACTTAGTAAATCAATTTACAAGTATAAAACACCTTAGTCACAAAATAACTGAACTTAACCAATTCATTTTTTCGTCTACATCAAACATTTTTTGAAGTAAAACACATTAGTACACTATACTCAGGTATATCAGTGCTTATAATTATTGTTGGCAGGCCAAAAAACTTTTTAAAAATATTAGTGCAAATGTACACCCCATATAATGTATTATATTTTTATATTTTTATTTTAGATCTGCTTACTATAAACGTATCAATTACTACATCATATGCATCAACATCGTCTGAGATTGAAATGATTACTAAAGGTGTTCAAACACCTAGGTATCTATCTGAAAATACTCCAAGGAAACTTAAACTTCATGAAAAACTTGCAGAAGAAATGAAATTGAGGAAAAAATCTGAAGATAGAGAAAAGGATTTGATGCATAAAGTTAACACTTTAAGTTTACAGTTAGCTGAACGTTATTCAGTAGATTATTGTCTTAAGGTTTGTCAGGAAAATTTGAAGCCTACATTATTTATGCTGGTCAATTCTCAAATGAAAAATATAAAAAAACAACAGAAAGGTCATAGATATTCAAATGAGATAAAATAACTAGTTCTTAATATTTATTTTTTAGGTCCTTAAGTTTAAAAATAACTACAAAATTCTTTATCTCTTCCTACTAGTAGAACTTTAAGAAATATTACTAGTAAATATGAACTTAATACTGGACTAAATGATTTCCTATTTAATTTTTTATCTTTCAAAATTAGTAATTTCAAATCTGAAGCTTTAGATTGTATTCTATGTGCTGATGAAATGATTTTAAAAACAAATCTTTTTTATAATGTTTCTAAAGATAAAATAATCGGATTTCATGAATTCATGTCTCATAAAAAATATGAACCTGCCAAATATGCTTTGGTTCTTATGATTAGAGGTATAAACCACAATTGGAAACAACCAATTTCCTACTTTCTTGTTTCTGGCAGCTGCACTGGTAATGATTTAAAAGAAATTATTTATACTATAATTTGTCGCCTTCAAAATATGAAACTTAACATTAAAGCATTTGTAACTGACCAAGGATCAAATTTTACACGTTTAGCTAATAATTTGAAAGTTTCTGCTGATTGTCCATTTTTTGAAGTAGATGACCAAAAAATAATTTATATTTTTGACCCCCCTCATCTTTTAAAATCAAAAATCTTAAATCTTTTAAACGTCCATTCAAAAATACTTCAGAACAATTAAGTCATTTAAATAAAATGGCCGATATATTTAGAAACCTGAAAGTGATTCATAAGTTTAAAAAAACTGATGAAACCAAACGTATGAATTTCATCAAAGGTTGGTTAATTTCCATATCTGGATTACAAATGCTTTATACTTCTTTAAATCCAACAAAAGATTTAAATTACGTTCTATATACTAGTAGAATTAATCAAGATTGTTTGGAAAATTTGTTTTGTACTTTCCGTCAACAACAAGGCAATAATTTTAATCCAACTCCCATTCAATTGTATTGGGCTTTTAAAAAAATATTTTGTTTAAATTATTTTCAAACTGTACCTGGTGCTAATTGTATTGAGGATTTGGATCAAATACTTTGTTCGGAAATAGCCAGTGATGAAGTTCTCAATCTACTTGAACCAGAAAAAACTTATTTTAAATTTTAACCCATCAGTATCGGTACAGTTGATTATAAAAATTTAGATTTACCGGAGAGGAACACATTTACATATGTGTGTGGTTACTTAATGAAGAAGTGTTTGGAAAAACATATATGTCAGGTTTGTATTAATTATGCTAGTCATCAAAAACAGTTAGACCAGTCTTTCTTCTTATCATTCCTCAAAGCATATCCTACAAGTGATCACTCAACATTCGGTAACTTAATGATGCCTCATAGTGATTTTTATAATTTTATTTATGAGTTGAAAAATATTTTTATAAATTTATTTCCTTCCATTTCTGTGGAAAACTCTGTTGGTTCAAAGTTAAGACTTGACTTCTGCAATGTTCTTTTTAATCATCCGTGTGTACTTTTTGACAAATATTTTTTATTGAATTTATATATTAGGTTCAGAATTTTCACTGCCATTAAATTTTTAAACAGATCTTTAGTTTTTGAGAAAAAATTAAAAAATAGAAAATTAACTATCTTATCTCATTTATAATATTTCATTTGTTTTTTTTTTTTTTTTTTTGTTATTAAATGTTTAAATATTTTAATATTTGTATTATGAATTATTTTATTTTGTATGTAATTTAAAACTAATTATAATTTAATTTGATTCAAGTAAATTAATAATTGTTTAGTTTTTATTATTTTTATTATTATTGTTAAACTAAAATAAAAAGCATAATTTACCTACTTTTTATAAATGTTATTATTTTGTTGTTATTCATCACTGTCCAATGTCCACTGACGATGTGAATGTATCAGGTTCGGAAATTATTGCACCAGTGCTTTCATTATAATTTATAATATACTTATATATATTTATATTATGAAATTATTAAACATGTATATATAATTTACATTATCCAACTAAAAAAACTAAGTTTAAAGCTTAACTTCTAAAAAAATATTGTATACTGCCTTATTTATTGTAATTATTGTATTGAAAATATTTCGTATTACATTTTAGGTCAACACCGATGAGCCCTTTCATATGGCCGACCATATTTTTGGGCGACCATAAGGCCCCGTGTATTACCTTATCAGTTTCCATTCTGATTTAATCTATTCTGTGATAGAAGTAGGTATATTTCTGATTATTACAGATAGGTTTCTTTCCTCAGGAAGATGATAGGTGTGGTACTTAATGTTTTCTTCAGATAAGTATTTTGTGATTTTACGGCAGTCGAAAACCGTTGATAAATTCAACTTTAAGAAAATATTTTTGTTATTTATATTAAAATTGTTTACTATCATAGGTATTATCTTGTTTGTGAACTCAATATAGTCGACGATATCATATATATATAGTGGGGGAATTTTTTGAACTATTTGAATTACCTCCACAGGATCAATATCAGTTTCCTCTGAGTTGTCATCAATTGTATTATCAAGATTTGCGAGAGGAGAGTATTTATTTTTGTGCGTATACCGCGGAGAAAGAGCCTCGCTGCTTGAACGTTTGTTACTCGAGTATTGGGAAGCATTGGCTTTTACCATATCTGCACCATGCACTGAACTTTGATTTAGAAACACGCGCGACGGTAGATAAGCGAGCGAAATACGTAAACACAACTGGTTGCGATGTACGCCGCACGAAGACTCAGAGAATACAGTATTTAAAAACTATATTTTATTTAGTAATATCTATTATTCATTTATTATTATGTTGATACTATATAAAATATTAAGATTTTACAAATACCACAACTTACCAAGCGTAAAACATCGTACCTAGAACGCGTAAACTAGAAAATACAAAGGATAAAATGATTAGGGACGTAACAATTTTTCAAATATTTGTTCAATTTACTTAGACTTCTATGCGTTCAAATATTTCTCTCTATTCTAATCTTAAAATAATTAACGATTGAATTATGGCCTTGATTCTGAAGGTTTAATTTAAAAGTTGTAAATATATGTTATTGTTTATAATTTATATTATGATTTGTTTTAAGGTTTCGTACTGGGCTGTGTGTTCGTGTTATTACTTATTAGTTACTACATATTGCAGTAATATAATGACTTTATTACATAACTAAAAACATATTTCTTAATTAAAGTCATGGCTAGAACTAAAAGTTAATTAAAATAATAAATGAATTACCTGTTGTTTAGGATGTAAGTGTCAACATTTATTACTGAGACCGTAGGTAGGTACATGTTTAGTTTCCACTGCACATTGTATATCGTGTTATTAAATTATATAATATAATATTTGTATTTTAATTTGTGGCTGAGAAATGAATCTTTTTAATTGATTATCATATTATATAATAATATACCGTTAGGTCAGAGGTTCCCAACCTATTTTGATTCACGGAACCCTTAGTTATTTCATACAAAATCGGAGGCACCTTAAATCTATTCTATAGAATCTATATTTAATAGTTATATATTATGTATTTATATTTTATAGTAATCAAACTAGTATATAAATTAAAATTAAATATTCGCAGTATTACTACAAATTATATGAAATATAATAAGTTTTATATTATAGTCCATGTTATTGCTTAAAGCGTTTTATTTTTTTAAAAAATATATTTCAAATAATTTTACTACACTCCGGTTGGGAACCTCTGCGTTAGATATACCAAACAATAATATTGAACCAATTGAATTTTGTTTGCAGTATATATTATTATATTTTTAAATTTTTTTTTATTAATTTATTACCCGTATTAAGAAAATTAAACGTTAAAATATTTACTTACCATATAGAATGTCCATGGATATTTAAATACTGACAATAATTATGTAATAAATGGGCATATAATAAATTACAATATTGACATTAAGAAAATAAAAGTACTATAGATTTAGTAAAAATTGTAAAAATAAAATTATTGGGTATTATTATGTATTTTATTTATGAATTATTTCAGTGGAAAAATAAAATCTATTAAATGAGGTAGGTATGTTTGTTAATTTTAGATTCTGAACGGAGTGATGGAATCTATTGATTTTACAATGATGTGTGTTTTTTTATTTTTATTTTTGTGCCTGAGGACACTATTTTTGGTAGTAAAAATGCTTCGATTTTCAGCAACTTTTCTGATAAGAAAGTGAATGTAGATGGTACTTGGGCAAGTCAGAAATCCAACTTTTTCAATACTTTTTTAAAAAATCGAAAAAAACGATAAAAAAATTACGAAAAAATGGGAAATTTTACGCAAAATCACGTTTTTACAAAATACATTTTTTTAAAATGCTCTAACTCAAAAACGAAAAACCGCAACAACTTGAAATTTTCACCAAATCTTTATATTGGTGTTCTCTATACATTGTTTGGTTTTCAAGTATTTTGACATATTTTGACTTATTTATAGACAATTTAAATTTTCGATTTTTGTAAGTTTATTTTTTTAAATATCTATAAAAATTTTTTGGCTGTTCGAAAACTCTTGAAAATGTATTAAAGGATTAATTATAAGTTATACTAATTGTAACTAAAAAATATCGAAGATGGTTTCACTCAAATTTTTTTATAAGCCCATAAAGTTCAAATTTGTATAAAATATGTTAAAATCGCGATAATTTGAAGTTATTTTGTAGTTGAAAATTCATAAAATTTTTCCTGTTTATACTTAAGATTCAAAATTTGAACACTAGGTTGTCCATAAGCTTACCTTCAAAAATATATAAAAAAATTTCTACCAGACTAAAAAGAAAAAATTTTATGACTGTTTTAAATTTAAATTTTTACGAAATTCCATTATAATTCAATTTAAATATAAAATACTATATTATTATATAAACATTTTAGACAAACATATTAACTCCGTTCAGAGTCGTTATTCGTATACAATGGTATCTAAAATTGCATTCAAATTTAACAAATCCATTGTAATAATGACCTATCCTATAAACGAGGTGCACTCCACCCTTAAGTGTATAGCAAAGCGAGGCCCACCCGTTCTTTTTTCTTTTAAGTCTGGTAGAAATTTTTTTACATATTTTTGAAGGTAAGCTTAGGGACAACCTAGTGTTAAAATTTTGAACCTTAATTATAAACAGAAAATTTTTTATGAATTTTCAACTACAAAATAACTTGCAAATGATCGCGATTTTAACATATTTTATACAAATTTGAACTTTATGGGTTTATAAAAAAAATTTGATTGAAACCATTTCCGATATTTTTTAGTTACAATTAACATAACTTATATTTAATCCTTTAATACATTTTCAAGAGTTTTCGGACAGCCAATTAAATTTTATAGGTGTTTAAAAAAAAAAACTTACAAAAATCGAAAATTTAAATTGTCTATAAATAAGTCAAAATATGTCAAAATACTTTGAAAACTTAACTATGTATAGAGAACACCAATATAAAGATTTGGTGAAAATTTCAAGTTATTGCGGTTTTTCGTTTTTGAGTTAGAGCATTTTAAAAAAATGTATTTTGTAAAACGTGATTTTGCGTAAAATTTCCCATTTTTTCGTAATTTTTTTATCGTTTTTTTCGATTTTTTTAAAAAAGTATTAAAAAAGTTGAATTTCTGACTTGCCCAAGTACCATCTACATTCACTTTCCTATCAGAAAAGTTGCTGAAAATCGAAGCATTTTTACTACCAAAAATCGTGTCCTCAAGCACAAAAAAAAAAAAAACACACATCATTGTAAAATCAATAGATTCCATCACTCCGTTCAGAATTTAAAATTTTATGACAGTTTTAAATTTAAATTTTTACGAAATTGCATTATAATTCAAATTAAATATAAAATACTATATTATTATAAACACATTTTTGACAAACATATTAACTCCGTTCAGAATCATTATTTGTATACAATGATATCTATCATTGCATTAAAATTTAACAAATCCTTTGTGGTAAGGACCTATCCTATAAATGAGGTACACTCCACTCCCAACTGTACAGCAAAGCGAGTTCCACCTGTTTTTTTTCTGATGTTTTACCTCGACGGAAATGTCTATTTCTGTAATTTTTTAATCGTCTTCTTTACCTATACACTTAATACGATACGTCGTTGGTATCTAATATCTATCCTTTGTATGCGAATCAGGTACAATGAGCAGCTGAGCAATATCATATCGGACAAACCTTGCAACAGTTCAAACAAGTTTTTCTTCGAAATATGTTTGATGCAATATGAGTTTTTCAATATCAGTATAAAATAATAATTATGCTGTAAACATAAACTTTCCAGTTTAGAAATATAATTTTTTCAATTGCATACTCAACACATATACGATACATATTAATTATTATGTATAATATCATTAAGTTTTTCATGTCATAGGTATAATACATTTTGGCGATTAAACATTTGTATAGGCATTTTTTATTTCGTAGGTATAGTATATTATTCGTGTTCAATTTCAACTTGTAATACTTAAGTTGTGAATATTTTAGTTATGGCATTCACTTAGAATTGTTTTCGATTGCGATGATTCATTATTACTTTCAAATACATACAAATAATATGATTATGTACCACTATATCCTAGTAACTTTCAATAAGTTCAAGAATTGTGTGTAAGTATTACTCACTGCTTTATAATAATACCTACATAATAATATAGTCCATGTACAAACCATCGGCATCCTGTTCGAAATTTAGAATGACGAAGGATACGTAGTACTTATTATAACTACTTTCTTATTGACTTTTAAATTTCGTTTCATTGATTGAAACGGATTATATATTATATTTCAAAACTAATTTTTAACGATAATCATTTACGCTAGTTAAATACTAAAATAGCAATTTTGTAACTGAAAACTTTAAACTAAGGCTTTATTGGAACACCAATTTTGAATAATTGTTTGAATGATTGTAATGAATACTACTGTCGGAAGATACGGCGATGGAATTGTTATTTACTATCGTGTTACTAGATGACGGTGTATTAAATACATCGAAATGGTTCTAATTTATAACCATGTTTCGCGTGTTTTGTATTGCATATTAATACATCACACACATACACACACACACACACACACACACACACACACACACACACATACACACACACACACACACACACACACACACACACACACACACACACACACACAATATACCTACTAGCATACTAGCAGCTCTGTTTATATATAAAATGTTCCGGTTTAGATGATGTACAGAACACATATGTTATTACATGATATGAATCTATTTGAGGAATTTAATAGCGAAAAAATAAACCGGTGCGAATACTTCAATGGCTTAAAGTAATAATTTTACAAAATTACACCGTCGTAGCGCATTACTATCATTAAATGCATACGTATTATTACTGCAACTTGTATTCGAGACGCTCTCACGGACTAATTTAAGTTTAACATACTTTGTTTGAGATTACACACTCATTCGAGTAAATACGCGCATGACATGCACACACACACAAATCCTTTTGCACTTTTTTACATTTTAACGTTTTTATCTTTTAATAGACTGCAGTACATTTTTTGTCTTTAAAAATATTACGGTTTAACAAAGATTATAGTAATAAGGTATATTATATTAATTATCATTAATAGTTGCTTAAACGTTTAAGTAGCACTTAGATATTTTAATAGTTTTGAAATAAAATTCCATGCGAGTATACCTGCATTTTATTTTTATAAGATAATAAATAGTTAATTTTAATCTATGTCCAAATTTTTTTTGAAGTAATAGTAAAATATTATAATGCACCAATTTTGGGTTCAAAGTTCAAACCATCAAGTGTATTTATATTTATTATATGTTGACATTATAAAATAAGTTTTTAATATTAGAATTATATAATGGTTTATATATTGGATTATTTTTATTATAAATTAATAAATATAAAAAAAAAAATAATCGTGTGTTCTTAATTTGATGTGTTAAGTAACATAAGTTGACTTAAATAGTATTACTATTATTTCAGTATATATATCTATATATTATATCTATCTATAGTAGGTAATGCTGTAAAAATTGAGAATAAACATAATATTAGTTGGATTAATTATCATTAAGAAATAATTTATTACTAAAACGTTTATCGTTAAATTGTTAAATTAACGTTTTAGTAATTTACCGTTTAGTAAAGTGCTTTTAAAATATTTAAATTTATTTATTTTGTGTAATTATTTACAATATAAAAATGCAATTTTCGAAAAATAACAAGACAAGACCATTTATGTCACCTTTACATGATCCTAACAACTTTTTTGTATTTTATTATTAGTTATTTCTTATAGTTCAATATAAATATTTGGTTAGAACAAAAAAAAAAAATATACTTTGAAAATAAATCTTTTGTTGCTTTATATTTTATTTATATCAATAAATATTTAGCAGTATATGAAGAAAGTGAAAACAAGGCACTTTTATGTACTATAAATTTAAAATGTCAAATAAATATTAACTCCAAATATGATCTTGTAAAATTTGCGTACATTTTACATTTTATGTACAAATATTCGATTTAATTGTTTATACTCTGGTTTTGAATTCTTAGACTACCATTTTTTACTATTTTGATTATATTTTTATCTTGTAATAAACATTAAGTTATTTAATGTAAACTAAAATTTAAGCAAAAACATAATAAACAATAGAGCTAAAAATGTTATAAAAAGTATAATATATATAAAGTAATAAAGTATATAATCCTAAATGTACTTAATTGTAATACATTTTATATTGGTAGAACAAATAGAAATTTTGGTATAAGATATAAAGGACATATTTCTGAAATTAAATTAAAAAATACTATTCCTAATTTAAATGTTAATAGACATTTTTTAGAAAATATCTATAATATAAATTTTTGTTAACAATATACTGATTTGGAAGTATTAGATACCTAAAATAACATTTACAATTCAGTTTTTGAAGAGTTACACATCTACAATGAAATAAAGAAAAATAATTCTACCGTATAGTATATAATAAAATAATCTTATATTTCATAATAATACGATACATGCTATACATGATAAAACAATCAGCACATAATGACGTTTAATTAAATTACACTAAAAATATATTTTTATAAACATTTTGTAGTGCGGATAATTGACGAACCGAATAATTGAAGTGGGTAAATCGACGCTCTATTATATTTTAAATATATAAACTGAAATAATTATAAATACCTACGTATTAGTCGTTTGTTACTAAAATGTTCATTTTTTTCATCTTTTTACATTGTGTATTACAAATAGTATAAGTTTCATGAATAATAAATTTTCATTATGTTGTGAATTTGTAGCGATCTATTTAGATGTAAATACTAAACTTCCACTATTATTTCTTTGATAATGTTTTAGAAATAATTCTTTTGTAAATCATTTATTTTCGTATTTAACAATGTTGAACTTTACTTTCAATCAGTTAAATAAATGGAAATAAAAAATGAAAAGCAACAATGTGTTTTAAATAAAATTACTACTATAATTATGTCATATTGTATATGAATAATAATAAGTTTGCTTATTTTACAACTTAATAGACATTATCATAGTATTACAAATACATGGTCAAAAAAATATTGTTTCTTTGTTCTCTGCACATTTAGTCATGTTAACAAAATACATCAAAATATTTTGTTATTATTGTTTATGCTTTTTTTAGTTTGACTTTGATAATGTACATTGATGATTAAATTGAAACATATTTAAAATTTAAAATTTAATGTATTTATTACATTAAGTTTACTGTGAAGACAAAATATAATAATAATACTTAATAATAATAATAATAAAAAAAATAGAATGTTAATACTAAAAATATATAATTACAAAAATTACAAGTATATGTTTTAAAAATGTGTTTCGGCAATCGGATTATTTTTATAGTTAAATGGAAATAATAACTAAGTTATTGTTCGATAAAAAACGAAAAATAGTAAAAATATGTTTGGCCAAAAATAAGTCTAAAACATAATAATATTTAATGATGAAATGTATATTATAGGTATTTGTTTTGTGTAAGTATAACCCACTTAAAAATTAAGTAATATTATTATTACTATAATTTATTATATGCCTTATAGTTAGATTTTTCGATCATTCTACACTCGTAATAACTAAATTAATATTAAATATCGTAAAATCATTTTTGTTCCGAAGAAATACAAAATCTAGACAAAAACAATTATTTGTCTACTTTAAAACACTATTATCGGAATAAAACCTACTTCAGCACAGTATAACTCAATTTTTATACAACTTATACATTTATTACGCTTTTAAGTCACATTTTAGTAATTAAAATTGGGAAAAAAACTTACCTTTAGAATTCCAGTTATGTGTAGAACTATTTGTTACAGTGGCGTACGATAAAAGCAAAACAAAAACTATGGAATCACGTACAATTTCCATTTAAAATGTTTTCAGCACTCGATAGATTTTGTGTTCTTTTTCCTTTTGCTTTTTATCCACTCGGTGTACTTCAATAACAATGAGCATAATTACAATGTAAATATACCTCTTTTGGGGAACCTATAGTTAGTCTAGCTGCGGGTTTTATCATTAAATTTATATTCTATGTACTTAAAACTTTGCATACATCTAGCTATTTTGTCCTCAATGATTTGAATATAGTTGCCCGTAGCCCATAGTTCCGTATTTCTGATTGTTATTTATGTTTTTTTTTGTTTTCACATGGTCATTAAATAAGTAATAAGTCACTTTCTAAACACAGGGACATTATTTTTGTGCATACTCAGCAAAGACTACTTCATATAATACATGTCATCACAAACTAAATAATAGTTTAGATATTTAGAATTACAATTAAAATGTAAATACTATTAATCACTTAATTTGTTAAATATACTATATTTTAATATATTATTGATTGAACAAATTAACAAAAGGTAACGTATGACCTACAATTGTTGAATACAATGCATTAATGTAGTTTACTACATTGTACGTATCATGCAATATTTCACTCGTTCTTAAATGGCATACGCGATGGTTATTACTTATATAAGTTATGTTCAATAAAAATATGTATAGATTAAATAAATTGTTTAGAAGGAAATTAGTTATTACTTTATTAGTTAGAATACTGCAATACTGAACGATATTAAACGTAATGAGTATTTATAAATAAAAGCGTTATAGTAGTTTGAATTTTTGGTTAAAAAAAATATAAAATGTAATATAATTTTTAAGAAGTATATTAATAATGCAATTGATTCAATACATTTGTTATTGACACTATTGATTAAAAAAACTATTATATATTAGCAAATATATATACTAGATAGAAAATAATGTATCGCATCATATTGTTATTAACTTTAAATACCTACTGAGAAGTCTCTTAGAATTTGGTTGATAAAAACGACTATAATAAATATACCTACTCATGAAATAACGTCATTACAAATTATTACAAATTATTTTTGAAGTATATACAACTATACAAATATAATGTATTTTAATTTTTGTTAAATTTTTTCAAAAGAAAATATTTTGAATATTTCAAGTGAAAAACAAGGCACTTATTATAGCCTATAGGTACATGAATTCACAAGTATAATATAATATTATACACTCGTACGTTTCAATGGTGTAAAAACAGATTTATTTTCGAAATAACAAGCATCTTGTACTGTGAAACAGTCCTTCAATACTTCGCATAGTATATGAAACTAATATTATGAAATATCCTTAAATACTTATTACTTTTCTGAAATTCTGTATACTTCTAATGAAAATAAATAATCAATATAATTTCTTCCGCATGCATCTCTTTGAACATGATGTGTATCGTTGTGTTTTTTCGTACAACGAGTAGTACTTAAATCTTATTGCTATTATTTGACTTTGTATTTTACCTTTATGCTTTGAATTCACCATTGGTGAAATTTATGGGAGCAATGGAGCCTTAGCCTCTTTTAACTATGATTTAGCCTCTTCCCAAAATATTCTATTAATTTTAGATTATTCCTGTTAAATTATTGTATTATTTTAACAGTTGAATAAAAAGTAATGAAGTGAAAACTCAAAATGTGTTCATGTAAGCTATAAGTTTATTATATAAGTATTGTATCAAATTATATTGACAGTGAAGATATTTTAAACGTATTTACATGTCATACTGATTGGAAAATACCATAAAGTAAGTAATATATTAAAATATTACTAATGATTAATGTAATAGTTTTTTTTTTTTTTTGTTACTCTCATTTTATACTAAATATTTGTTATAGTAATTTATGTTTAAAAACTGGTTAGACAATATTGATAGGAGTATAGAACTCTAAGTATAGAAGACTATATATTTTATGATTGACTGTGACTCATGATAGTGAGTTATGATACACACATAAAAAAATACACAGTTATCTTAATTCAATCTAGTGCTCAGAATTCTAAAATATACTGTGAATGTTATGGTGATATGTACGAAGGGTTATTGGGTCCTACAAGTTATTTTATAATTTTTAGTCAACTGTCTTGTTTGTTGGGCTCTATCCCCTCCTCCCCCAGAATATGGGAATATATAATAATAATATGAACAATGACTATATAGCCAACATATAATGTCAAGAATAACTACATGTTTATACATTTAGACAATACATTTTTATGATAAAATAATATCATCCCATTCTGCAGTAAGGCAATACGCATATTTGTAAACTAATAGTATACATTTTATAAAATTACACCAGCCAAACCCACCAATATCAAAGTTATGTGTATTGTGATAATCAACAAAAAAGAATTCTGAAAGAAAAGTATTCGGTGGTTATTAAAAAAAAAAAAATATAAATTTACCATAGTTTAAAGTTTTTTGACTAATGTTAAAAACACATCTCATAGTGTTTTCAAAATATTGTTAAAAATGAAATGAAATGAATATGAATAAGAATGAACTCATTAAAAATATATGAATGATATTTCCACTGTCAGTACTGTATAGTTATATATAAAGGCATCAGCCATCAGTTACATTTTTGTATGCACATAATATAATATATTCTTAAATCTTAATCAGTATTCACTGTTCAGTAGTAACAATGCGAATTATGTACCAGCATGGAAGTAGAAAGCTTAATTCACCGTTTTGCGGCTTGTATATTAATATGAACCATCACAAACACGAATAAATTAAAAACCATATTTCAGCTATAATGGGCAACTAGATACAAGCCAGTAAAAAAGCAATAATGTTTTACGGATTCTCTACAGTAAAAATATTTTTATTTATTGTGGATAATGTATATTATTAACGTTGTGTTCAAATAATTATAATATATAGGTAGAAATTATACAATTGACAACGATATAAATGTCATGTATAAGTTAATTTTATTTAAAATACTTTAATAATAGCAGGTTACGGGTGAGATGTATGAATTAGTTAAGTGTGGGCCAATAAAGTCTTCAGTCAAACTTTTATCATACAGTACATGACAAATCAATTCTCTACATTAATATTATATTATAATCTATACTTAGGTACTTATATATGTTTAATTGGTGATTTGTTGAGAACTTAAGTACAATACACGAGTATAATATGATGTTTTTAAAAAATCAACTTTTTATCTAATTAATTGTCAGTCATCCAAAACTAGTTAAACTAATTAATTAAGTAATTTTGAGTAAATTGTAGTAAAAGTATCAGAAAAAAAACAAAAAACCAATTAAATAACTGTAACTTGATTCAGATATATTTTGATCAATTCAAACAAGGAAAAATTAACAGAGCGGATTATGTTAAAAAAGTTTCCTTCAAGTTTTTTAGATTTTATTTGTAAACGTCAACAACAATAAAATTTTAATCATGCTTACAGAGAAGTAGCTTACGAGTACTAAGAAATTTGTCGGTAGCCAGTCCTCAGCCTGTACATGGGAATACATGGGAAGAGAAATGTTATTTAGGAGCTGATACGTTCATGTCACTAGCACCGGAAGGAAACCGATACGCCGTTTATCGAATAACGTATACTGTATACTGTATAATCGGATACGGCTACGTTCAATTGCAAGGGGAAGCAGAAACGGATAAATGGGAACCGATGCGGATACTCTGATCGGCGTCACAGGACAACATAATATGCATATTATGCGGGTATGGCATACTCTTCAATTGCAAAATTCTCGGTCACAACTAGGAGGAAGTAAGCTCCCTATTTCAGTTTTTCTGGCGTACTATAAAATATTTAAACCCTTAATAGTAATATTGATAAATAAGAATTTAAATTTCGCGCGCGCGCTTGTGTGTTGCACAAGTGTATACAGGGTGATTCGTTTAGGATGTTCACTCCAATTTTTGGTCATAAAAATGCAAAATTTGAATTTTTTTTTTTTAATCTTCAAATTACAATGAAAACTATGTTGTTCGCTATTTTTTTTCTATACTTCCCTTAGTATGCTCTGTGGTGATATAAACTTTTGGTTTTTAAATAGGAATACCCTTATTTCACTGCGGTATACCATTGGGATTATTTTTCTGTGAATTTTGATGTATCAAAATCAAAATTCAAACGAGTAGTTTTTGAGTTATTATTTGAGTAATTATGAAGTTGTAATTATAATAAATATTTTCTTATCAATGCTACATTATGGAAAGCTAATCATCGAGTACTTAATTGATTTGATACCTTCACACAGAATTTTTAATTTGAATAATTCCGAAAATACTGGTCCGAAATTTGATTACGTTACACCAAAAATCCCAGAAAAATTAACTGAATATTATTTCGCGTAGAAAAGATGGGATTCCCATTTGAAAAAACAAAATTTGTATCGAACAGGTCATACTTGGGATTTCATAAGCAAAAAAAAAAAAAATAGTGGAAAACATAGTTATTAAATTACTTAAATATCAAAAAAAAAAAATCAAAAATTTAAGCATTTTGATGACCGAAAATGGGGATGAGCATTCTAAACGAAACACTGTATATATATTACACGGCTGTTTCGATACATTTCCAAGCTAACATTTTCTTGGCGGATAGCAATAAATCTAAACGCTTCCCCACCATACGGATGGTTTTCAACCTGACGTGAAAAAGTGTACGGGTTTGTATTCGGTATTTCGGGAGGCCTGTATTGCTGGAAAATAAATTTACTTCGCTTCCGTCTGTCACTCGGCTCTTTTACGGCTACTATATACGCGTAGTATGTACCGACGATCATTGTATTCTGCAATAAACGTTTAACCACCCGTTCCGATGATTTCCTCGTTTCCATAACCATTAACCTGGTAGGTGAAATAAAACTTCCTGCGCAAGACATACACTGAAACTCAAATCTCGTCAATTGACGTGCCCAGCCGACCGTATGATAATAATATATGATTATTATTTTTTATTTTAATTTCATTTGTTCGAGTCCTTTATTGACGATCCAGCAGCATAAGTGTAAATGTATATTTTAATATTATTGTTGCATTGTGTCTGTAGGAGTGTAGGCACATTATATATTGTACATTTATATTCTTCCATACTGTGCCAATTGGATAATTGTTTATTAATATCATTATTGTACGTTACCAACAGGTAAATAATGATATCAGTATTAAACATTACTGTGCATTTTTAATTTTTATCTAATATAATATTCAGTGCGTTGGTTAAAAGATCTCAATAGACAATATTTGTTATCATTTTATATATTTGGCTAATAAGCTAACCCAATATTATTGTGGGTACTTACCACGCTAACAAATAGGATTAAGTAAATTACGTCGATCTGAATACACGGAATACATTATTCAATAACTAAAGTCATCAATAATTATTGTAATATAGCTTTAGATTCTGAACGGAGTAATGAAGTCGTTGTTCGTATAAAATGATACCTATCATTGCATTCAAATTTAATAAATCCATTGTAATGATCTATCCTATGAACGAGGTGTAGTCCACCACTTACTGTACAGCAAAGCGAGGCCCATCTGGTTTTTTTTTAAATTTTAGGTTTGATGGAATTATAAATTCAATATTCAAGGTTATAACTTGAAGTTATTTGTATCCAGTGATACTTATATCTCTAGATGACTATAATTTAATAACATATAAATCAGACTAGCGAGAAATGTTAGTAATCTCAGTATTAGTTATAACTTATGACTTATAATTTACATGAATATTTGGAATGTTATTTATAGTGATTAGGAAGTTAATAGACATCACTATTATAATATATTATATAATAATTTAAAATTCATAAACAAGAACATTTGATTTAAAACTTATATCATGTTTGTTTCTTTCTTGCTATAATCTCAACTTACTTACGGGTAGTATGAAAATTATAATCTGGCCTAATTTACGTTGTGACAAATACCGGTAGATGCCGCCCCTATCATAACAACTCACTGACGATGGAAACAGCACTACGCATCACCACAATCACGAGTTGCGCGTAGGGACCACGCGACTCACACCAAGAGAGAGCGCGTTATAAGTGATACAATAAAAAACCAGACCGTGTACCATCTAAGGATGTAGGATTGTACGGATATTGAGACATCAAATATGGGAACAGCAAATAGAAAATACCAATGTGTGCAGAAGACCAGCTCGACGGTTGATTATGATTAAACAGTCATGTAATAACAGCCGACATAATACCACAAGAACCCTAAAGCTGCATACGAGCACTAGCTTTCAGAGTGCAGATAAGGCCATGTGCCATGTGCCAATTATTATAATACCAATATGAATTTCAAAATCTATTTTAAAATCGGCTGCATGCTTTGCAGCCCTAACGAATAACTATATACGTAATACATAGGAAATCCGCTCCAAAAACTCTGCTCGGTAAATAAATACTATTTCCCTTAGGACACGGTTGGTCATAAAACAGCAAGTTAAAATTGATCCCACCCGGTATCGTGGAAGTATATACTGTTCAGAGCTCTGGGTACGGAGAAGTCCGTACTCTCGGGCTACCTAAACAAATATACTTTTACACCCGGGTTTTTTGTGAGTGTATCTCAGAGTTCTGGGTACGGAGAAATCCGTACTGTCGGGCTGCCTGTCTAATACACCCACATAATTGCCCCGTATTTACGACCACATTACCATCATCTCCACTTTCATACGTCTGCCCACTATCGCACAGTCACCATCCGGATCATCGTCATTTGTGCCACCATTGTCGGCGTACTCATAAAGTTACTATCCCAGGATTAGTAAGTCACACAGATGACATATCATCTATATAGTTCTGTATGTTTATTTAATAACACTCATAAGTGTACCTTTATTATTATCATTCCTAAATTCTAATATCTAATATAACCATGTCAATATTATGTTATAAATATACTTTTATTTCTAATTTCATGTATATAATATAACCATATATGTATATGTTACTATCATATTTTACATGTATTTTTATTATTATTTCTCATTTTGCATATATCTATGATTATGTATGTATATTGTAAAATTGTTTATTAAATAAAGTTAATGTTCATCAAAACAAAATTAACGGATTTGAGTTCATTACAACGTACATATATATTATATCTAAACACATTACAAAATTTAGTTCAAACTACAGCCATAAGAACTACATTTACTACTATTTACTTTACGTACGTGTTTGCACAGCAACTAAATTTTTGTAATCCTCTATAATTTATTTATAAAATGTTATATAAGCCTCATTTCTGAGTATTGTTGGTCGGTTAACTAATATAATAATAAAATCATCTACTTATATATTATTCAAAACTATGTCTTATCGTTATTCTATTATTATTATTTATCAATAGTGTTACCACTTCTTGCACTCGGGCGAAGACAGATAATACAGTTATAGCTGTAAAAACTATAGCTTTAAATATTATAGAAAAATGCGTATTGATAAATAGTTTATCTACTCTTGCAAGGACATTAAAAATACAAATTAATTGATTAATAATTTATTAAATATTCGCATAGTTATAATAAGGTAGTATGTTATTCTACGATTCGTATAACTTGTTACTAACACCAAACAAATGGATTCGTACTCAATAAAAACCCGTCGTTTCACCTATTATAACAATAAAGATAATTATTAAAATTAAAATTCAACAATGATTATTAAATGAGTAAATTAAAAAAATGATTTACGATGTCACAAATAAAATAATATTTACCTGACCTGGTTGAAAACTAGTGTGGAAAGAATATAATACACTATTATCTCACGGCTGCGGTCAGAGGTTTCACCTTTTTCTTATTTTTCACCGCTACCGCCGTAGCCGAGGTAGTCGGGGCCGTAGCAGCCGCCGCGGTCGTCCCTTCGACCTGTGGCACGTCCTCGTCGGGATCCAGGGGCTCCGGGAGACCTCCGCCGTCTTCGGGCTTCAGCAACGCCACCCCTTGGGTGCCCATTCGCACGCAGTTGAAGTCCATTGCGAACACGGGTTCCTTTTCAGTCTGCGCCTCCATGCTTAGGCACACGTGCACGTTGCGGCCCACGAAGTACACGTTGCTGAATTTCAAGCACACGCGGCTCCGGGTCCAGGCCGGCGGAAATATCGGCACGCAAATCGGTCGTGGATTTCTACCTGCGGTAAACCACGATAACATATAATACAATATTTATTAATACCGTAAACTGCTACCAGGAGTGATTATAGGATCGCAAGTAGTACCTACAACACACGAGAAAGAACTTTCGATTTTTGTACTTAGATATAATCTTATTAATAAAAAACGTCGAGTGTTCTAGTTACTATATTGATATTTTTTCGATGACGCATGAAAAAAAAACATTGAATCATACATTAAATATTGTTTTTAGGAGCCACTGCGTTATAGTTGCGGCCCTTTTTATGATTTCATGTATAATTGGTCAAAAAAAAAAGATTTTTGAGAAGCACTAATTTCATTATCATCACGGTCTCCCATCATCATCATCATTACTGTCATCACTCATCAGCACCAATATCTTACTGGGAAATATGTTACATCTACCCCAAGAACATAATATATTATAATACCATACCCTTGAGGTGGATGTCGTTCACTGCTTGTAATTATGTATGGGCCTTACCGTGCGCCTATGCTACTCTCTATAGTCAATCTCGAAATTATAATCGTACGGATTATCATATTTTATTCAGCTAACGTTAATAATTTGCTTCATCGTTTAACCCCGGGTTCAGCCCGAATTCTCGGTTTTCCCGTCGATCCCCCCCGATTATAACTTATTTATAATCACACGCTATGTGGCATCGGCGCAAATAATATTATAGAGTCTTCAGTCACTACTACCTCGATGTACATACATGTTTAGATAATGACTAACTACGACTAGAAGTGTAACTACTATATATAATATTTCACCGGAAAAGATAATCATTTAGGAATTGTCATCATTCCCTAGTCATTATTGGCGATTCTTGATGATGTTAGGCATTGATGAATACTTTGTAGTTATATCTATATTTCCGTATTATTTTAGGCAGTGTTGTAAATTGACCAGCTTGATCGAATAAACTACTGATAATCTCAACTAGGTTTTATATTATCCACTTATGGTTATTGCTCATCATAATTGATTATCATGAATCGATCCCTGTGTATTGTAACAGTCCATAATAAAAACAATAGTGTTTGTAGTTTGTGCAGTGTTTAAGAAAAGTATGTTTATTTAATATTTTTAAAATTCTATTCAAATGAAATATGCATAGCATTTGACACATTTTTATTATTAATTGAAAAAAAAACTGCAATGTTAATATTCATAAATGTAAAAATAATTATAACGAATATTGTGACAAATTGAAGAAATAAAGCAGTTAAAATTGAGTGTAAATTATTTTAGATCTTAAACAAGTTTGTTTTACTTACATCATCAAGAAAAAAAAACGCATGGCAAGAGTTGCATACAATTTAATATTATTGCATAATTTATTATCATTACCTTCTTTTATTTTAAGAACCAACGTCAATTACTAGTAATTTATGACAATTCTTTGCTAAATCAGACATTGTTGTTGTTGACTAATCATTTTTGACATTAACTGATTATCATTTTTTTCTGTAAATATTCATACCATACACCTATAACTGGGGATGTTTAAGTCGAAATAATAATCGATAAATAAAATGGACCGTGAAATCAAACATGTCCGTGGTGTTTGCACCAAAATATAATAGACCTAGATGACTCAGGTGTGTAGTGGTTAATATAGTTTTCCGAGGGTATAAAAATAATATAAAACATAGTATACGTATAGATATTAGGTACAGATTATGTACGTGTATAATATAGATGTTTGCAATATTCATTTTCATTCGACATTAGTGGATGAAAAAAAAAAAAAACGAAAGTAGTTCCAAGTATCGAGAGATCACAAGTGTAACATCATTATAATATTCTAATAAGTTCTAAGGTTTCAAGTTTTCAATTATGTTCATCTTATCCTTTTTACGTAACAATTTGTATCACCAACTATTACCGCTATTCGACCCATGTTTAAGATGATGCGCATTGCCAATAAGAAACCGGTCGTTTTTGGAATATTAATTAGAATTTATTATATTAATTTTATCCTTTTTACAGTTTTTTCCTTATACTCGTATATATTTATAGGTTAAGACGTCTTTTTTTATCAGATACCAATGCGACTATACTTGTGATAATATACGTAACGCGTATTATAGATCGCAATGGCATCTTTAGGATTTTTCCTAGGAGGGTGATATCTATCTACTTGGTAATTGCTCTTGTAACAAAAGTCCACCGTGTTTTTATATATTTTTTTTTTTATAGCGATAACGTATAGCTAAATCGAGATACATATAATTGGGATAAAATATTCACTCCCGTTGTGCATTTTAAACATTCACAAAGCTCTTTCATAATAGCATGTTAATAAAGCAATTGAAAAATACTTAGAGAACAAAAAAAAAGCTTTAGGGATGATATATCCCCCATACCCCTCCTACCCTTAATGCCCTGCAGTGCGTACGTTTAACTCTTAAATTAGTGGTACGGACTAGTATAGCATTAACACGATATTATTTCAAATACACGCGCGTGGCAAAAATATAATAAACAATAATTTATAATATACAAACACATAGTATTATAGGTATACTATTAACATGTACAAGCACGAACACGACTATAGTCCTGATGTAACCGAAAATATTTATCACCGTGATTTATCGACTACTATCTATATTTCCGGCAACACGTTCCCAATATACACACCTGCAAGATTATTCATCCTATGAATAATTTTGCAATTTTCGTGTACGAAATTTGCCGCACATTTTTGTATTTTGCCTAACGGTGTATCGAATACCGTATAATAGTATGTAGACGTTTACCTATGTATTGCAACAATGTCCACTGCTCGAAATTAAATAAATATCAATCTATACTATCAGTATCTTCTATATCACATTTATGTCATTCTAACTAAAAATATACAGTTATTTAAATACGATTCGAAAATCTTATTGATCCATGATCGTAACTGTGTGATAATGGCGAGTATTATCGACGAAGTTCCAACGAAGATTGTTTCATTCTCTATACAGTTTGCTGGCTTCCAGTTGAGCACTAATTTTTGAAAGCGTTAATACTACCTATCTACTAAAATATATCGGGAACCTATTAACTGTTCAGTGTTTTTAATATAATACATATATGTTATTTTACAAATCATACGAAGTACGAATTAATATAATATATATATATATATATATTTATATTTTAACTTATTCTTGTATATAATGTGTTATGAAATTATAGTTACGATCAAAACTTCATAAAAAATATTGTATTTAAATGAAGTATACTGGAAAAATTATTTTAGATTGCCATTGAAATAATACTAATATTGTATAACGTGGTACAAGGTCTATTTACATTTCACAAAAAAGTTGAATTAATTTTTGATATTTACATTAACTAAAATGTTATCAGACAATCAACATAATAATGAAATTAGCTACACTTAAATTGTTAAAAGGTATCATTTTAAATATTTTTTTATAATGTAGTTAGTGCTCATATTATATTACATTTATGTATTACTAGATTGATGAGGGCTAATGGTACGTACAAATTAAGTGTACGAGAATGGCTGAACTAATTAAATGAAATAATTACAACGATTGAAATAAATGTAAAACATTTATGGCCTATACAAATTGTACTTTGAATGTATATTATAATTTTTTTTGTCTAATTTCAAAAATAAAAATTGATGCCAGAAAAATCGTACTGTCATTCAAGAAATATTGTTAATTTAATTATTGTATTAACCATCCAAAAAAATATTGAAGAAATTATTGAAATATTTATTGGTGTGCTGAACGATTGTGATCTATGAACAGCACAAATTAAATAAAATACACAATCAGTAACGTACGTATAAATATACATACTGAATTTATAATAATATATCAAGATTACGGTTTATTAATATTTAAGATATTAAGTATTATTTAATAATATTGTAATAATTCAGTGTAGGTAACAAAGAATGCACTTAAGCAGCTGCGCAGCATTATGATAATATTACGTACTATATAATATTAGGTAAATGCAATTCGTTGGATATGAATAATAAGTTGAGTATATTATTATTATTAGTTGATATAGGTGTATTGGATGATTATTATTTAAAAGTTATAATTTACGGGAATTATTAGTTATCGCGATATTTTACGATATAAACTTAGAGAAAGTATGAAACTGCTATTGAATTTCTGAATTTCTAATAGTGTCTAGACTAGAATATAATATTATAATATTTTAAATGTTTTTTTTTATTAATTAAATCATTTGTACTAGATGAATAATAATGGACGTACAGAACTTTAAGTGAAGTAAATATTGAAATTAAACATTTATTCAATACCATCATTCCTAAATTCCTAAAATGTATACAATTTGAGAAGTGCTGCTTTTATTATATAATAAATATAAATTTAATATACACTACGAATAAAGGGTAACAGAAAGTTTTTATACTCTTGTACCAAACAATTGGTAATTACAAATACAGTTTTAAAATTAATTTGATATTTGATTTTGTAAAGCGATGTTCAATGATTAAAATAACACCATGAAACTAAATCAGATTTCTGATCAATTAATTACGAGCATGTTCATTAAATGTATGTCATGAAAGGCCTTATATTTTATCAATAGTTGATTTAGGGTTCTTCTACTTCGATAATAAATTGTATTCATTTTCAAATAGGTTCTATATTAAAAATATGATATTATTATCTGAATTACCCGAATTCGATCTCACGGAACAGTATTGGCCGAGTAATTTTTTTTTATGGAATACTACATTAAAATATTAAATTTAGAGCCTAGTTGCGTTTGGTCTTGTGTTAGCCTTAATATGTATATCTAGGTTGTTTATGAAACAAATGAAAAACAAAAAAAACAATTCTTTCATACATTTGAACAGTTGTCACGCCTAGGTTACCAAAAAAGTAAAATCATTTATACACTCAACCCAAAGTGGCTTTAATTCTTAAAAATTAAATTTTCGAAAAATTACGAATAGTTCATTAGTAAATTTCCTTGAAATTACAAATTAATCGGTGTGGTAAATTAGCTATAAATTGACTCCACATTGAATCACCCAGTTTCGTATGAAACAGTTTTGACCTACTTTTTTTAAATCCCTTCTTTTTGCACATTTAGAATATTAGAGGAATCACTATATGTATGTCAAATTTTATGTTCATTCGTTTTGTTGGTTTTGAGATATAGCGATGATCAGTGAGTGAGTAGTATTTGAATTTTTATATATAGATTTTCCTTTGTATTTGAGGTATCATTATTTTGGAAGACATAAATTCAATGATAGTGCGATAAAAAAAAAATATATACATACATAATATGTATATGTGTATTATGTATTTATATATATATATATATATATATATATAATAAATAAATCGGGCCGGTTCATTTTACCATGATAAAATATTCTGTATGAAATTTCATACTTTTATAACAATGAATAATTTTATCGTTATCTGTTATAGATATTAATTTCCGCAGGACACGATTGATGAGAATGATGCAAAAACGTCGTTGACTAGTATTAATGGTTCGATACAGATACGGAGAACTAGATAATAGGCTTTAAGAGTTAAAATACTTAATATAATGTGATTCACTATGATGCAGCCTCTTATAATAGTTACTCATTATAAATACTATAAATGCATTGTACATTAGGCGCTAATTTATCTAGCAATTCCCCTGGCGTTTATCAAAAATTTATGAACCTCTTTATTTTATTATTATTATTATTGTTATTATCTGTTTGGCCATAGCTGATTCGAAAAATATATAGAAACATGTTTTTCTAACCAAAGTGGCTTATAAGATATAACCCAAAGTGTTATGAGTAGCATTTACATTTTAAATAAGTATATACCATGTACGAGTACATTTCTTTTTAATCACATGAATCTTAAAAATTTTTCAAAACACGGCTAATCAACTTCATTCTAGCCACTTGATATAGTTTCTTATTTCTTGAAAAATGGTTTATTTCATGAAAAGTTGACTGTCTGTATCGCGAATATACAGTTATCTTTGTTTTACTTTTTAGTTTTCTTCATGAAAAATGTCTACATGAATCGTTAATAAAAGTAAAAATACATATAATATTTGAATTTTACTTTCAACAATTAGTTTTTTAATACAGACATTGATGTGAATCGAACACAATATGTGAGAGTATGGGATGGATTACTTGGTTTTGAACTTGATAACGTATAATATATGGATAACATTGACTAATAATTATATAAATCTATACAACATTATTATAGAGAGTTATGAGAAAATGAATTTTTGTTGTATACACTCTGGTATAGGTATTTGATAGTTTTCAGTTTTTGCACATCCCTATGGCCTTATTGTAGTATAAAAGTTTTTACTTGAATACTATCACATATACTGATCAATGATCATACATATTGGCAATGAATGTTATTTACAGCTTAATTATAATAATTAATAAGCTGTACAAATTGTAAATGTGCTACGATACCTGAGAGTCAACGATTTCTCTGTATTAATTATAGTTTTTAATGAAAAGTATTGTTCATAAAATTGTACATGTATAAAACGGCTGAAACAATGATATGATTGATCAATCTACGCAACAGTATGCTATTGTTCATATTTTGAGTTAGCAACTATTAGGGTGAACAGACCAGTGATCGAATAGTTTAGAATTTATCTGCTATTGAAAATATATAGGCATTCATAAAGGTTTTCAATAATATATTTTTAGTTTTTACAGTTTAAACCATAAGATTGGAGGTACATTAATTTTATTTTTATATTAATATATAGAAACTATAAAATTAAATCATATTTGAATATATTAGATAAAAAAATAAAGTGGAATCCTAGTAATTGAACGTATTCACATATCTAAATATGTAATAACTATTAATCTGTGACTCTACAGTATGACCATTATGCTTAATATCGAAAAGAAAAATTATTTAAGAATTAGATTTTTAGTTTTATCAAGTTTAAAACATTGTTTACTGAAGTTTACTAACATTTAATTACTGAAGGGTGTTCAATAAGACAATAACTGAATGCATGCCTACTAAATAATTAGAATGCACACGACTATATAACAAAAAAAAAAATAAAAATAAAATTATAATTTTATATTATATTGTATTATAATACAATCTAACCAGAGTAAGTACACTAGACTATGTTAAGTAAATATTTTTCAAGTCAACAACTAAAATGGAAAATCATTCAAGCACAAGGTCTGTTATGAGGCCATTGTTATGAGGCTTTATGATAATGAAGATAAACGTGGAGAGACGTAAGAGAGGGTAACGAAGACTTATGAGGAGATGGTTCAATGGTTAGAGTGAGTTGAGGGTAACGTTTAGTGTAATTACATAATAATGTGCATTTAATGATATTCCAAGTAAAATAAAATAGGTAAATTATACCTGATACGACTCTATTGAACATGGTGTAATCATTGAACAGAATACGCACGTTGAATTCAAAGTCATCGGCGTTGTACGAGATGTTGGTACACAGCCGTTGCCGGAAGTTAATGTTAAAGTTTTGTAGTATGTTTCCACTGCAACAGCTGCATCTGCTTTCTTCACATTTGCATGGATACGTGGTGGCTCTTGATTCTAGGAATATTTTAAAATTACGTTTTCATTTACAGATTTTGCTGGTCATTATGTTTTACAGCAGTGACATAGCATATTTTGTTTTATTGGTTTTAATTTTAAAGTTAACTTTATATTTTACAACTCTGAACATCATATTTTACTACCTACAAAAAGTATCATAAATTGGTTATAATTCAATTTTAATAATTTTAAGTACACTGCAGAAAAATGTTAAACGTTGGTATAATAACTTGATTTAAATGAAACAGTTCATTAGATATTTAGAATTTAATTCAATTTGATTATTTACAAATAATTGTAATAAACTTAATTTTTCTACAAATATAAAATTTATGACAACAGTTTCTCGTATATCAAACCGATATTGGGTATACAATTGAATTGATATATAGTTTATTTAAATTATATTCGAATGGTATTAACTAAGAAATACTTAAATTAAAAAATATTTTCTTTCGTTTTTTTATTAATTTTAGATATTCATAATTCATAATTCATAATTCTTTGATATGGATTTGTGGATCTCATCTATAATCCATTTATAATCCATTCAATCAGCTAGTTATGACGGAATTTCACTACAATATTTTATTTATGATTTCGAATGGAAAATATTATATTTACGTAGAATATATAGTTGAGTTGGGAAGTGACCGTTCAAAAATAATAAAATGTAATTATCCGTAAAAATCAGCGATGTGTTCCGGAAACGATTACACGATGATCTATTGATCCGCGTGTTATGATTAGTTATGGTTTATAATTGTTAAAATTGATATTCAAACAACTTACCCGATGGTTGATCCGCGGACAGAACATTGTCGACCACTCCAACGGCCAGCACGTGGCCCGGGATGATGATGACGGTGAGGGCCGAGCAGAGGACGATCGAACGGGCTGTGATCATGGTGACTAGTGAATGTCGCCGACAACGCTAGGCGATTGGATGCGCGTAGAAATCGATTGATTGCAGTAGTGCACATGAAGTATAGTATACTATATTATGTTATTATATAAATCAGCTGCTACTGGTGTTTCATACAACTATCGCGGGAGAGGAAAAAGTTAAAAAGTTTCACCGTGTGGCGATAATATCATGAGATCCATAGGTATTATATTATATTTTCGGTTCTAGGCACGGACGAATTTGAATTTCTCTACGTGTAAACATACACATGCACTACCTGTATAATAACGCGGGGAAAAACGTCGGGAGTTGTTGCAGTATAGTGCGTTTGGTAGGTAAATGACACATATGCAAATCGGATCACGTGAAACCGGACTTAAGCGCGGTCAGACGAGTTCCGACGAAACACGTTTTTGCTTATTGTGAATCGTTGAATATATTTATTATGATTATTATTATTATTTCCTGTGTGTATGAAATGTTTATTATTATACAGAGTATTGTATATGTGATTTGCTATATGGTAGAATTAATATATTAAGCTCTTACCCATCGCACGATGACGATGATTTTCAAAAGATAAGACTGGAATAATGAAGTGTTCTTGACGGTCGTACGACTATACAAACACAGAGAAGATGAAAATCGTAAAATATGTTAACTGCATAATATTTTGAATATTATTATACTGCGCGGGTACGGTGTATAGTAAATATTTTATGTTTATTCATATTTTCTTATTTTTTTTTAACTTTTTTTAACATGATACTATCACGGTGATGCACAATATGTTAAATAGGTGTTAAGTTGTTCAAAATCGTAACAAATCTTTTCAATAATTGTTCAAATATAATGTTAAATGTTACAGACTTGCCTGTAACCATCGTTTTCTAGTATTATTGAAATAATTCACATCCATAACATAGTTTATAAAAAAAATAATGCATTATAAGTGAGTAACACAGATATTAAACTGTCCAATGTAAAGTATGATACGAATTAAATATTTTAAAAAGATTAAAAGAAATAATTTATGACATTTATTAATTATTGTTATCCATGGAGCTATTGAATTGAATAAAATTAATACGAATGCGTAGTTGTAAGTATTAAGTAGAAGTGTAAAAGAGTACCCAGTAAGGCCGTATAATATCCATATAAATAAACTAAATTTAAATAATCCTACTTATCAGCTCAAAATTGTATATTTGACATTATGTCATCTATGAATAATATGTTCAATAAATGCGTTACCTTGGAATATTACTGTAGTATTAGGCAATTTTAACAAATCAGCGCTAAAATAGCGCTGAACAAATTATAGTTAGGTCGTGGGAACTATCGTCCAACAGGATGTACACTAGAAATTTAATATTGTTAGAATTATCCTAGTCAGTAAGTTTACGTATATTTAAAATGTAATAATATTTAAAAATCATCTTAGTAAGTTTACATATTGTATGTAGAATATAAAGATAGAAGACAAAAAAAAATAAAGGACTCTTATGGTGATCGTATGACTCGATCATTATAGGGAGTTTATGTTCTTTTAAGTGTTGATAAAATTTCTTTTGTGTATGTCGATACATCGATTCAATCGGCATATACGATATTACCGTATTTTATTACTGTCAATCTATTATTTTGGATCACATAAACGAAATTTATATAATTATATAAATCATTTTTACTATAAATAACAGAAATATTTGTATAATATATTGAATTATAATCATACAAATTATTGAACACATACACGTACCTATATATACACATATACATACATATAATTCCACAGTGTGATTTATTTAACACAAGACACTGGTATAGTGTATATGTTATACATTGGAAAATGTCTTATGCTAAATAAATTGCAGTATAATAATGTAAGTATAACAAATATTTCACATTACATTGTCCTGAAACATTCAAGAACATAATATAATATATGAGGAATGCACTATGTGATTTTTGTATGTGTCCTAGCTGAGGAAAAGTTTTTTTTTAAAAACATATGCTTACTATACTAAAAATGATATATTGTACGCACCTGCTCGATGGGAAATACAGCTATACTAATATTTTGTTATAATATTATTTATTTAGTTGAATGTATTAAAAGTGAATAGTACATAATTTTGTCACCTAGTCATTAAATTGTAAAATGTAACTTATAATATTATTCTAGGCACATATTGTATAGAAGGCTACATGTAGATAAAGGTATTTTGATATAATATTCATTTTTATATTACAATGATACGTTTTTTATTGGTATTATTTAATTTTGTTGTTTTATAACAGGTAGACTATAATTAACATCAACACAGTATATTAAAACTTGCTATTTTCCAGCGTAAGTAGAGCGTTATTATTTGTGTTCTTATTTTAAGTATATAATTGAGTTCAATATTTTTTTTTTATATATTATTACTATATGTACGAATAAATAGTAAGTAAGGGTACATAAATTAACTTTGAAAACAATGAAAACCATTTAAGTAAATACCAACCTACATTTGATAACAAAAAATATCACTGAGCCGCTGTTTCCTTTAATTTTTTTAATTAACCATTATAATAATTTTAAACTTGTCATTTTAAAACTTCCACAAGCTTTGAAATTTAGATATTTCATCCGAGTCGGTCCGGGAACTTTATTCACGTTCGGTTGACATATTTTATTCGTATGTTTGTTTTACTTATCGTTTGTTCCATTAAATTTTACTCGAGTCTAATCAGCTATGTACTTTAAAGTTACTAATAACTCATAAATTTATCTCTAAAAAGTATAAAGATACATTTTCAATAGGTCAATTTGATTAAAAATGTCCAATATTGATGGGCATCTTTGATTAGTATTTTAATAAAACGTGACGAAAGTGTAGTTTTGATAATTGAGTGCTAAGGGCGCAGACAAACTACAAAGGTTGCACGTACTTCGTTACACTAAGTATTAACATTAAACGAAAAAGTTGTTGGCTAATTAATTTTCACATTATCACTATTTATAGTAAAAACTTATGATGAAAAAGAAAGTTTTCATGTTTCCCAATATAGTTACATTATTGAATAAGAAATCTGTCGGAGGGTGTGTTTCTATCACATCCTCAATATTCCACAATCTTAACTCGTACAGCATTGCTGTGAAGTACGCGAAAAGAGTATAGATTTCCTAATAAATTGATCTAATCTATTATAGCAGTATGTAACGTATTTGATACATTATTTTTCTTTTATCATTTGGTATCTTTTTAAGCGTTAAGATCAATTCTGTTCTTTTATTTTCAATTGTTAGATATTCTTATCATATTTGTCAAATTAAATTGCAAAATGAAAATTCTGATTTCAAACTTCTGAAAAATAATACGTAAAAATATTTAAATAAAAAAATAGTAGAATAAAATAAATGTCAAAAGTTCATGTACAATAATTTTAACTTACAAACTATAATAATATAATAATAATTTAAGACTTGGTTCTTACGAATATGTTGTTCCTAGTTGCTACCTTTATTTTCGTTTTTATTTTTATTTATGTTTTGTTTCAGATATTGTATGTATTTTATTATTAAATTTTAAATTTTAACTTAATTTTAAATTATAATTTGTATAGCTGTGTTTGCCCAATCTGATTAAGCTTAAATGAGTTAGATAAATCATAAATATTGTATATAATATATATGTATATTTTCAAATATTCTCTGATGTAATTAAATAAAAGCACAGACGTATAAAACACTAGATAGCTAACTTGTGGTACTGTACCATATAATACGTTGATGCCGACGCCATTTGCATGATGGTCAATGTTATTGTTTACTATCAGCCCAGATATCTGTGATTATAGTTTATCAGTTAAAATTGTATTTGATTATGTAATCAACATTCTTTCGAAATTATTAAAAAAAACGATTAAGTACCTATTAATTATTATAAGTTTTATTTTATTATTTATTATTATTAATTGGACATAATAATTCTGCTCATGGCTGTACAAATTGTGCAAAATCTGGTTCCGGCTTACATTTTTTCAGGTAATAAAAAATTATAATAATTATGTTTCATTATTTTTAAAATATTTATATATATTTATAGATTTCCGCTCAAAAATCCATAAAAATTAGAATTGTGGGTAAATGCAGTTAGACGTAAAGGGTTTGTACCAAATAAAAATAGTTGATTATGTAATGAGCATTTTAGCCTTCAGACTTTTACGATAATCTTGGTGGAAGTTATAAAGTTATATTAAAAAGTGACGTTGTTTCATCAATTTTTCAACGTTATGTACATTCTATGTTGATTCCAACTAGATTGTTTTGTAACAATACATCAACAAAAAAAAAATAAAATAAAATTAGATGATGCTACAGCTTCAAGTTCTATGTTTAGAGAAGAAGGTAATTAAAAAAGGACCGAATGGGCCTCGCTCTGCTGGGTACAGTTGGGGGTGGAGTGTACCTCTTTCATAGGTTAGGTCATTACAATGGATTTGTTAAATTTGAATGCAATGATAGGAATCATTGTATACGAATAACGATTCTGAACGGAGATGATATGTTGGTCTAAAATGGGTATATAATAATATAGTATTTTATATTTAAATTGAAATACAACTCAATACTATTAATGAAAATATTTTAAACAGAAGTATATTGTTAAACTGTACTAATGCAACTATGAAGGAGGCAAAATTTAATATTTTATATTATATAACGGAGTATGTAGTACGCAAAATAAAAACATATATTGACTGTGTTAGTTGCATTCAGTCACGTCTTACTAGTTCAAATTCTGTAGATCTGTTCCTAAATTATATACACAATTTACCTCTTCAAAAAATTTGGGAGAGTTAATTTTATCTTCAGGATATGCATTTAAAGTCATTTTGGCAGCTGAAAATTATTATTTATATTCAACAGATAACTTAAGCATATTGTAGTAATAAGTAGTCACTTTAAAAATAAGGAAGTAGAGTATGCATGCAAAAAATTAGGAATTGAACAAATATTCTCAAGTGCATATCATCCACAAACTAACGGTATGACTGAATTAATGAATAAAATTATCTGTAGTAGCTTAACACACTACATAAATGCAAATCAAAAACAATGGGCCTTATACTACAAAATGGTAGTTTTCGCATATAATACCTGTCCCAGCTCAAGACTAAAAGTCAGTCCATTTTATTTACTACACGGCATGGAAGCCAACCAACCATTGGACAACAAATTAATGTCGGGAGAAAATGAAACATTTAATCTTACAAAATCTCTAAAACAGCTACATGCAATTAGAGAAACTATACCAGAAATAATTAAAAAGGAACAATTAATTTAAAAACAAATGTACGATCGAAATCATAAAACCATTAACTTCAAACCAATACAGAAAGTATTAATAAAGTTCGATTTTCAGGAACCAAATAAAACAAAAAAATTAGCAAATAAATATAGAGACCCTTTTACGATTATTGAAAAATTAACAGAAGTAAATTATAAAGTAGAACTAATTCTAAATAAAAAAAAAGGTATTAGACGTTATACACGTACAGCGAATAAAACCATTCCATGAAAATGTGTAAACTTGAATAAAAAAAAAATAAAAAAATATATATTCTTAAAAACTAAGTTATAAGATTAAATCAGTTTCCAATTAATGATCTGTTCTAGATGATACCCAGATATATTTTAATTCTCATATCAATCACCAACGCATATGCTAAGGAAGATATAGCTATAACGGTGTCACCCGGAGCCTTCTTCGAAGAAATTCCAGAAGCCATTTTATATGATAAAAGTATCCCTCTGGTAATACGCAAGAAATCCAAGATAATGATTCAAATATCATAAATTATAGCTGGGGGGTAGAGAAATATTGTCAAAATAAAGACACCAATTATTGCGATATTATGAATGAAACGCTCAAAATCTTAACTACCATAAATACAAATATAGAGGATAATGAAAAAGACATATTAGAGATGATAAACTTCAACTCTAAAAATAATAGATCAAAAAGAGGTATACAATTATTCGGGAACCTTTACCATTTCTGTTGCAATATAGCAACTGAAAAACAATTGAAAAATATTTATACGAACGAAGAAACGTTAAACCAACAAATTAATAAATTTAAAGATGTTTTCGTGTCAGACCATAAGGACTTAATTAATATTACAACCAAATTAAACAAATACACAAAAAATACAAACAATAATATAAAATTACTAAAAGATAATTTCATCAAATTTGTAAATGAGGGTAAATCCAATAATTTAATAGAAAAAGCAAATCACAAAGATACAATTCAAGGTATCCAAGAAATAGTATACAATCTCATGAAAATAATATTAAATTTTACAAATTATGAAAGAGATACGAGTACTCATTTACACTGTAAGTTGCATAAGATACCACCTAGAATAATTGAGTCGAAAACATTGTATAAAGACCTAATAAAATTAGAAAAAACAATAAAGAAAGATGGATACAAACTGACCGTACCGTGGGATAATCTTTATGCGTACTGTAATTTACCTATAGCGGAATGTCAATTTTCAAAAACAAAAATTCTAATAAAAATAAAAATACCCATCCAAGAAAGTTTTGCTAAATGGAAATTATGCCAATACATACCAATACACTTTAAATTTCACGGCTCTATCTGTCTTATATATTCGGAAAAACATACATTGCAACTAATGATATAAATGACGAGCATAGGATCATTTCAGGAATTGGATTACAACATTGTGATCCACCCATAACTGATTTATGTTATATCTCAAAATTCTCGTCTGATATCACCCTCTCACCAAAATGTGTAGAAGCGATATTTAAGAACCAACCATTAGATATAATTAACCAATATTGTTATTTTCAGTGTGTTGAACAACAAGATGATGATTCAACAATAATTAAACAAATAGGAATACACACCTATGCATTAACAAACCCACAGCCAACGCTAAAGATAAAAATTGAAAAATTAAATACAACAATAATAAAAGAACTTAACATAAACTATAGCTACCCAGGGTTAGTTAAAATTTCGTTCCCTTGCAATTATGAATTATCAAAAGACGAAAACATTTTAATTCCAAAAATTTAGCTATGTGAATTTAATAATCTAAATAAATTCAAAATTACTAGAATATTACCAGTTTCTTGGACAAAAATTAAGTCATTAAAAACCAACTATGAAGAAACCAAAGATAAAATTTTCTTTACTAATATGTCTGAAATAATAAATAAAGATTGGATCAAAGAAATACCAAACTTTCATATCACTAACCAAAACCAAAACATAGAAAAATTCTTCAACGATATTATACGAAAAAAAATGAACAAACTATTTGTAGATGAATTCTTAGGCGACATTGTATACGTAACATGGCTAACAGTTATCGCACTCACAATATATTTTATTATTTACAAAATTTACCCAGTAATAATTAAAACAGAATTTATGACATTACCACCACCTATTCCACCCAGAAATAAAAAAAAAAACTGTTATATATTTCTTATACAAATAATTATGTAAACTTAAAATGAAACTAAACATATATATATATACAATAAAAAAAAATGTAATATTTATTATAAAATATGTATCATCGGCAACACATCAACAAACCAATACACTACACCCAGGATAACAGGATAACAGATAGCAGAAAGAATTCAAGACACTCTTCAAACAATAAGGAAACTTATAAAATACACAAATTAAATTTAATATCTCTTCCTGATACATCGCATCCTATACCTAACATACAAAAAAAAAAAATGTACATCTTCTCTAAGATCGAAATCTCTATTAAAATATTACAAAAAAAAAAAAAAAAAATCAAAAAATAACAATTTAATATTTTAAAAATATTAATATCATGCTTTAAACATTTCAGATGTCAGGCAACAACCAAAAAGTGAATGTTATAAAAAAATTAAAAAATCTATTAAAAAGGTTGAATTCAACGTAGACAAATTAAAAAATAATAAAAAACCATTCAACATAAATAGACATTGGTGACAGGTAAAAAGAAACAACAAAAAATTAATAGACGAAAAGATCAGGAAAGGTATTGAACAAATTGTAAATTTCATCCTAAATCAAAATTCATAAAATCCAAAAACATTATGTAAATAAATATATTGTAATATTAATTTGTAATAAGATGGTATTAAGCATAAAACATGAGGGCATATTTTTAATTAACATAGGGGAGTGTAGTAATAAGTGACTATATGTATAAAATAAAATAATTAAATCATAATCATCAATATTGTAATGTAGGTCAGTGAAGCAAATGTGCAGAGGCAGAGAACTATATGTACGAAATAAAATAATATAATCATCATTTGTAATGTAGGTCAGTGAAGCAAATGTGCAGAGGCAGCTAAATTGTAAATTAGATATAAGGCAGAAAGAATATTGAGTAAGGGTAGTCGTGGTATGTAAATACTACGATGTACGTATGACAGTTTTGTTTGTGTGTGTTTATATTTTAAATAAAGGTTTTTAATCATTATTTCGTTTGTTTGTTTTTGTGTCACATTGTAAGTTTGCGTCCGATCTGAAACCGGTTAATTCATGGTCTTTGAGGACAATAACAGTACCTTTTGTGTCTCTATTTTCCGAGGAAGTCTAAACTGAAACCGGTTAATTCATGGTCTTTTAGTCATCCTTTCGGAGATAGAAATGAATTAAAAGTACATATATGACAATATTAATGTACCAAATTTAGAAAGGAAAATTATTCTTTATGTTAATAAGTTTTTTTTAGATACTAATATTTTTAATATATTGAATTGTGAAAATGTAAGTTTATTAGATAGGCCTCATAAAATGTTTTTAATAACCTTTATTGTAAAAAAATATATAAGTGTTAGATTATATGCATATGGTAAACAATTTTCTAGTGATTTATTAAATTCAGTCAGTAAGAAACAAAATTTAACAAAAACTATTTTATTTTATAATAAATAAATGACTGATATAGTATAATTGTTATAGCGTTTTCCATATACCTACACTCGTGTACACTGATACATAACACAACTACACAAGTTAGAATAAAACACAATATTGCTGCGACCACATAGAAAGCTACGCTACGTACGTAGTTTTGGAGGTTTTTTGAAGAGAAAAAAAACGATAAAATGTAGGTACCTGGCAATAAAATGACGTCGCTCAAAAAAATAGCCGAGAGCACAGCATATTGATTGTTATTTTTATAATATATTATATGTGATATTGTGATAATACAGAAAATTGATAAGATTATCATGTAAACATCATTGAACTATATAACTGGATAACTGGAATGCTCACCAAGCAGTGTTGCCCGAAACGGTATGTTAGAACGAGATGGGATATACTAATGGTGTTACTATCTTTGTTTTACACATGGCGCTAATATCTTAAATTCTTTTACCGCGACATTATTTTAGTTTGATTCTTAAAATTTGGTATCTCATTATTTATTTTATAATTTCCACAAAATTTTTATGATTAATTTAATAGAATATAAATAATTAAACGATAAATAAATAGTTTAATAGTAGATAATTATAATTTAATATATAACAAGTTACAAGTATTAAGAAATGCTTTTTTTGTGAACTTCTATATTTGTCATATAAATGTAAAGGAAGTTGCAGTTAATTGTATGTTTAATGTTCAGAATAAATTATGTTGTAAATTGAAAGTTAGGTTTTAATTCATAACTAAGCATATAAGATAACGGCAATTTAATTTTTAGTAAAATAATATTTATTAAAATAAAAACATAATATTTGTAATATTATTTAAAATTGAAAGAAAAATTACAACACTATTTACCCGAAGCTGACTTACCACTTACCTTAATTATTGTACTTACTACTTTCCTAACTTAACTTAATATTGTAGATTTATAATCTAGGAACGAATAATATCATGATTAATCCCATCTCCAATAACAAGACAGACAAGTGTGCAGAAGTCATACCCAATAGCGGCGCGTGAATAAAATTTATAGGAGACTTAATTTGTATGTAAACGAATGAAAATCATTGTTTAATAATTCATCTAATGTACAATTTTTTGATTCCATTATTTCAATATTGGATCAAAAACGCTACAAGATATAATGTACAAGATAATGCACTACACAAATATACACAACGAATAACGTGTCGCACGTTGGCAGAGACTAGTCTCCCGGACCATAGATTAAATATTTAATCTATGATATAGTTGACAACAGTATATTATTTACACATAATTTAAATTGCACAAATACTTGAAGATAATTTAAGATAATTTTTTTTCCAATGTAGTATTGGAGAGACACCGTTTCAAAGTCTCCCCTAACGCACCGTTACTGATCATACCTATAGTATTTTATTATACAAATAAAAATATTGAATAATTATAAAAGTTAAATATTTAATTAAATAAACTGATTATTAAAGCACACAAAATAAATTTGTAAACATGTTACCAACGTCATTGATTATTATAATTTATAATATAATTAAAGCCAATATTATATAACTTAGATTAAATATGATTAAATAAAATTAGTTTGTTTAATTTATGTCTAAGGGATGACTTTGAACCTTGTTTTTGCTGTATTAATTGTTTACACTGAGTATGCACTCTTAAAATACAATGAAGATATAAAGTTTATAATTTTCATTTCATGTAATTCTTAGGTGTATGTATCAATAACTGGATGTATACGATATACATTTTTTACTCAATTCAAAAACTGTCTTTGAACTTTTAATATAATATCTTTTTGAAAGTTGTTATTTTTTATGTTTAAAGAATATGCTAGATAATTTTTTTCAGTGAATAATATTATTTTAAAAATAAACATTGAAATAAATTTCAGTTTGCCTCATTTTTAAAATTTGTAAAAGAAACATAATCTGTTACTAGTATTAATGAATAGTTATGATCCTTACTAAAATTATCTTTATTTAAAATTATATATAATAATTATAATTTTATGTATCATGGAAACTTTTCAATAAATATTTAAGTTTGAGTTTATAACTTAAGTGACAGAACAAAAAGTTAAACGAACATTATTAATTATTATTTATTGGTAAACACAAAGCAATCATATTGTTATGTGTGATAAAAAAAGATAGCAGCACCATTCTTATCTGCCGTCTTTTTCTAACATGCCGTTTCGGTTATGTTTACATTAGTCTTACGGTTGGTGAACATTCCAGTTATCATATAGTTCAATGGTAAACATTGACCATCATGCAAATGGCTGTCGACTTAAAATTAATCACGTCAGTTAGCTATCTAGTGTTTTATATGTCTGTGAATAAAAGTGAAAAAATAAAAATGTTATACACTTCTTAATTAGTTTGTTCAATGAAATCAAAAGTAGTTATAAAAAGTAGACTAAACAGAAATTATATGCTTATTGTGCGTTCGTCTTTCTTTGCTGATCCTAACCTATAAAAGTGTATGGTAATATTATTTAGAAAACATTTGGGATTGAGTTTAAAACATATTTTTTAAAGGAAGGCAGATTTACACATGAACTTATTTAGTCGAAATTATGTTGAGTATTGTAGATTGTTTTTGTTTCGCAAAATTTAGTTCGATTTTAAATACTAAGAAAATAATAACTGACTTTTCTATAAACTATAATTATTTTAATCGAATATATGATTTCTTACGTGGGAAAATGTTACAAGGTTAGGTTACACTAACCTAATCTAACCTAACCTATAATCTATTTTCTGAAAAAGTAATAACAAAGTATTAAATAGTTCACTATATTGTTCAGCTAATTAAGTTCTTTTTTTTGTAAATCAATATTAATAAATTGTGTTAAAATTTATAAAATCAAAGCGTTTTGACGAAAAATGTCAAATGATATAATAGTGATGAAATCAATCTATAAAAGTTACTGTTATTATTAGTTATACACATTTACATTCAGGTTCATTAATCAAATAAATAAATAATATTACGGGCATGTACCAGTTGCCCCCAAAAGTACCTTTTTTATACTAATTCCCCCCAAACTACCTAGAGAAAAATGTACCAGTTACCCTCAATCAAATGTACCAATTGCCTTCATATGTTAATATATACACGATTGCAGTATATAGCCTGTAAAATAGAGAGGTAAATATACAAATAATAAGTGCAGATTTCATCTAACTCAGTCATGGTGGAAACGCATACAACTATTAGGATTAAAGCCGGATTATATAGATCCAAATTCAGAAATTGGAAAATGGCTTCACTTAATTTTCGGTTTCTCATTACTAACTTCTAGTGATGTAGGCGATTGTTTTGTTGAAGATCTGATGTCAATTAAGCCTTTATCAGCAAAATTAATTAAATTTTGTGACTATTTAGTTGACACATATATTTCCTCAAGTTCGACTTTTCCACCTTCACTGTGGGCTATGAATTCAATTGATTCAGAAAGGAATACAAATGCATGTGAATCATTTCATTCGTCATTTTCGAGGAACTTTAGTAGTGCACAACCAATCATTTTTATTTTTGTAAATGTTATAAAAGAAGTACAAACAAATACATACATTGCTATAAGCAATGTAAACGAAATTAAAAATAAAACTATAATCGCACATATTTAAACAAAAAAGCCAGAATAGAATATTTTATAAATAAATATAAAAACAAGAATATTAGTAGATTAGATTTTGTAAAATCTGTTAGTAATTATTATAACAAAACATATACCTACATAATTATTATACCTAATTTTTTTTTTCGAACAAATTATGCCACATAATTATTATAATATTTATTATTTTACTAACTTTTTCATATTATATGATAAATTATCACATTTAATATGCCACTTATCATTATAACTAAATTATTTACTATGAATTTTTTATTTATATCGTTATAATTTTCATTTTATCCATACTATTTGTATAAAATATATTATATTTATTATTTATTACAAAATACAATATCATATATAATTGCAAATATCAAAATTTGATTTTATCATTTTATACTATTTTACATTATTTTTATAAATAATTTTATTTATTACTTGTATATTTACCTCCCCTATGTTACAGGCTATATATTGTAATCATGTATATATATGTGAGGGCAACTGGTATATTTTCAAAATCGTGATAACAGCCATCGGGGGCAACTGGTCAACACCCAATATTACATTGTTAACTGGTGATAATAGAACATTTTTTAATAGTATCATAAATCTATCAAAAATTTTTTTTTTTTTTTTATTTAAATTTGGTTTTTTTAATGAAAATTTACAATCTATACAATGTGTTCAATAAACAGTAAGTAAATTAGCAAAATAAATATGTAATATGAGGCGGTGAATAAACGATAATGAGTAGACTGTTTACATTAGAAAAACCTGAACATGAGAGAATTACAATCTTTACTTGATATTGTAAGGAAAAAAGTGTAAAAAACGTGTACGTAAAATTTAAAAAAATCTTCTAGGGAACCTGATATGATTATTTCATATTTTTCAAAATGCAACAGTTTTAAACTTACAATTTTTAGCCTTATTTGATTAACACAGTATGCCTCGAAATAAGTTGTACGAGTTAATACAAGTCTTGGGAACCGAAGATTTATTTTTAAATTGAATTCACCGGGCTTACAGAGTAAGGGATTTTTTTAAGTCTTTGTTGATTACATCAACCTGGCGGGATGCCGCAACTACACCTAAAAGTTCTAAAGAAAAACTTTAGAAATGTGTAACAACCCAAGTACAACTCTTCAAAGTAATTTGGCAGGTGTCCAGTACGTGTTTTCTGAAGAAAACAGGATCACAGGATATTTGATTAATTTCCTTAAATCATTTTCAAATATTCCATGGTTTGAAAATATATTAACATGAGATTATTTTTTTTATTTATAGAATATTTTCAAATAATGCATTATGTTATTTCACAAAATGTATATTATTAAAATATTCTAAGCTGATTGAAACGTTGTTCTGAAAATAGGTATCTATAAATGATATATTATATATTTATCTCGTAACATTGGCTTCAAAGATAACGCTACATATATTTAGTAAAATAAAATTGATTCGATTATTATAATATGCGTGTGTTACCTACGGAAGTTTAATCGTCGTGTATTTGAAGTTAATAGCAGTATACATTGTATATAATATTAATTATATAGTAGATCATTACTCACTTTTCAGGGGTGTAATTATAGCGATGAATAGGACTTCGGAGTGATTTAATTTCGGAGTTTAACTCTACCCGTCTGATTTATTTAATGGCAGAAGTAACAGAACCGTAAGTAAAGCGATTAGTTTTATTTCCTCGACAACAATCGGAAAAAGTAAAACGCAATTGGAGTCAGTACGGCGACCACGGCGCAAATTGTCAACAATTCAGCTGAGTTAGAAACGTGTGTATAATTCGTATAAAAATACAATAATTACAAAAAATAACGTATCATTACTAACTATAGTATGTTTGTAGATTACGATAATATTCTGGATAATATATTATAATAGATTAGGTGGGTAGCGACTCGGTAAATAAGTAACCGTGTAACAGCACGTGGAGAAGGAGACTTCTCCAAATGTAATGCGAGTACGACGACGAGTTGACGATAAGACTACGAGTGTATATATAGTGAATGAAAATTGAGTTATGCAAAAACAATAATCGGGGAAATGGTTGAGATTAAGAAATGTCACAACGATTTCGACGGGTGGAAGGATGAGTGAAAAATAAATGGAATATAAAATCCGACGACATATTATTATTATTATTATTATATATTACAGCGCATGGTATTGACGTACGAAGGCAAATTTCCATTATTTCACGTTGACATTCTCTAACAGTCATTTCCATATAGTGCTCTACTCGTATAAGAAAAATAATAATCATACATAAATATTTTTCAAGCAATCCTGAGGTTTTTTGTTTTGTTCGATTAGGTACGCGCAACGTATGCGTACATTTACAACAAAAAAATAAAAAAATAATGAGTTTATTATGAATAGATTATTATTCTACATTCAAATTCGATTTATAATAAATAATTATTTTGTTCATTGTTTATTATGGATTTATCTTACTTTGAAATTAATTTCATCGATTTTTTCGTATCACAATTAGGTACCAATTAATGATTTATAACAATTTTTATAGGTTAAGAAAATAAATTTATAACAAAAATATATCCAAACAATTATTGAATGTATAACATTCCACCCTAAGATTGTTTGACAAAATGTCAATATTTATTCAATGGGTATATATTTAATGATCTTTTAACATTAAAAAAACTGATTTCTAAGTAGATCCAAATGTGTAAATCACACTAACTTAATAAAAATACAAAATACATTCTTTACAAAATAATATTATACTTTATTTGTTTGTTAGGCTACGCTTTGTCACTACATTCAAATGGTACCTTTCTTGAAGGTAAAAATGCAATAAAAGCACTAAGAAATCTATAGGATATAAATATAGCCCATTTTACTAATTTGTTTGAAAGTCTTTGAAACATGCTTTGTTGTTTTTTTTTTCATTGAATTTCCTTTTATCTTTTTATTCATTTGCAATTTTGGACTTAAAACTGAACGCAATCATTAATATGACATTTGCAACTACACGGCTCCCCGTCATATATTTTATCATTGAAAAACATTCGTGTGTATAAAAAACAAAACACGGATAAAAAAGCTTTTTCAAAGGGATTTCCTTGCGATTCCGGTTTTAAAATATCCTCATTAACGCGCGAGTTTTCTACTCAAGGGAAATGGTTTTAGTCGAATGGACGAAAGCGAGTTAAGTATTTTAAATATTACAAGAAAAGTACATGTATATATTTTTCTACTGAAAGCTGTTGTTTGTAAATGTTTTTAAAGCCGATCTTTTCCTTTTGTGGTGATTTTTTTCAGTGTGCAACGGTCGAAAAAACAATAAGTCAAAGGCTACGGGCTTGGGGCAAAAAAATTCACATTAACAAATATATAGAGATCGGTTGGCAAGTATAATGAATTTAATTATTTTTTTTAATGACTCACTGATTGTAACAAATTGCTTAATACACTTTACTGGTTTACTGGCACAATTTTTAGTTGGCCAAATGGTTTATGTTTATAACTCGGTCGTCGGTCTTTCAGTGAGTTTTAATTTAAAATGGCATTATAAACATGAGAATAAGAACTCTTTGTAAATGCTTAGGTATAATTATTTGTCACTAAAACAATATTATTTGTATTTCTTTTCTAATATTTCAATTTACTTATACTTATACCATACACATAATACAGATTGCATAATTTACTCGATTGGAAAATATAATCGCGTACCATTATAATATGCGATGTAACATAATATAATTCACTCAACCATCTTGGAATCAATGAATATACTGTAATAAATGGATATTAAAAATAATCTACAATTCTATAATATTATTAAAAGGTTGAACCGAATGAAACATGTGCACGTACAAATGGTTATAAGCACTCTTGGGTTTCCACATTGCGACTTATTGTTGCCGTTGTAATGCTTGTTCATTCAGTCTACGTCATTGTCCATTTTATGTGTCTTTTTTTTTTGCATAATTTTTACTTCGGCAATCTGTTACAATATAAAATGAACAATAAGCTGAAAATATGAGTGATTAAGTATTAAAGTATATTTAACAGAAACAAAAGATTGAAGAAATCTCTCAGTGGATAAATTGTATATTACTTAAGGACCCTATCTTAATATTGACTATTGTCACCAAATAATTTTTTTCACAACGGTAATCAATTAATGAAGTCTTGTATTATTATTTTGTAATTACGTGTATAGTTATCAAGTTTTATTTCGCATTTTAACAATATTATTATTAATTATATTTTAAATTTTGTGATAGTGGTTGGTTTATATATTGTGTTAATGTATTATGTATCGATCGTGTAGACAATAACTATACAAATATTTAGCTTTACTTATAAAATAATTTTCAGAATAATTACTTCCTTCAATGATGAAATCATTGATGCTTATAAATTTAATTGGATTACGGATGGTATTTTGGACAGTTCATCCGCCAAGCAATTAATATCTAATTGAATCCCAAACCTTTATGTTTTTATTTTGCTTTTTTAAGACTCATCTGATGGAGAACAATAAAATACATACATTCTTAACAGAGATCATTTGTTCACATGTTAAGTATTAAATATCAAATAAAGATAAATATAAATAAATAAGCTTATTAATATAAGTTAGCCAATATATAAAAAATATAAAATAGCCCACCAATTTAATGTTGACAATTTTTTGAAATATTATAATGTCCTCAACATTGATGTTATCGGCTATTGACTGTTCCATGTATAAAGTTTATACCTAAAGTCATTTAAACGGTCCTATTTATAATGGATCGAAGTTTACATTTTACAAAAGTGAGTTTAGAAAATACTCTTTTACAAGAAGCACTACTTACTGTAATCCGTTATTTTTCTGATTAAAATTTTTAAGAATGAGTTGACTCATCCCCTCAGGAGAGCACTAATAGTGCGACGCGTATAGCGAACCCGGGGCCCCGAGCTCTGAACTAAACTGACTTTAATTAGTTGGTTCAGTTTTTCCCTATTCTGATCTTAATTGGTTGGAGTAGACTGGTCCTCCAGGTTGGGGATTTAGCGTGGGGCTAACAATCCCACCTTGTAAAAATTTGTATGTTATGATACCTTCAAAAAAACAGCCTCGGACACAGAGACTTGGATATAAATTAGGACATGGAAAATGGACTGTGGAATTAAGATTGCGACGTGGAATATAACATGTCTCTTTCGAACTGGCTCCTGTCAGAATCTTGTAGATGTAATAAGTACATACGGTATAAAAATAGTAGCGTGGCAAGAAATTTGATAGACTGGTGTAGGTCAGTTAAAAGTAGGGTAGTACGTCATTTTTTACTCAGGAATGGAGAGTAGACATTTCTTTGGAAGTGGTTTTGCTGTTCATGAGTCTCTGGAGCCATATGTCAGAAAATTCAATTCTGTTTCGGAAAGGATACCAGTTTTGAGAATCAATACAACTTCACTAAACATGGTGTTAATATGCGTACATGCACCGACGGAAGTAAGCACAGACAACGACAAGGATGCTTTTTATGAAAACCTCGACAGAATATATAATAAAATACCAGGTAATGTGATAAAGGTAATACTAGGTGACCTAAATGCCATGTGTGGGAAAGAAACTCAATTTCAACCAACAATAGGAAAAGAAAGCATGCATGGTAGTAGTAACGACAACAGTTTGAGAATCATATCCTTTGCATCTTCAAAGAGTAAGGTCATAAGCAACACGACTTTCCCCACAAGAAAATTCACAAGGGAACATGGAGATCTCCGGATGGTAAAACTATTAACCAAATCGACCATATACTTATCCAGAGAAGGTTTAGGTCATGTATTGTGGATGTAAGAAGCTACAGAGGAGCAGATAACGATACGGACCACTTTTTGTTGACATCAAGATTTAAGATAAAATTGCAAGGCCATAACAATGTAGAAAGAAGAAGGAAACAATTCAGTGTAAACTTAGAAGTGCTAAAGGATATAGAGACTCAGGGAAATTATTCAACTAAAGTTAGCAATCAGTTAAGAAAACTTGAAGGACAAGATATAAATTTAGAATGGACCCAGGCCATAAAACTTATCAAGGAAGTAGCAGAACAAAGCATAGGAAGAATGGAAAATAAAAAGAATAAATGGTTTAATGAGGTCTGTCACAAAAAAATCGAAAAACGGCTAGTAGCGAGAGATAATTATAATAGACAAGGTGACCAAATAACCAGAGAAATATATGAAAAGGAACGGGAAAATTGTAAACGTGTATTACAGAAAGAAAAGAGGAGTTTCATGAATAGAAAACTGCAAGAGGCACAAAAAGATAGATCACATGGTAGCATAAGAAATTTCTTCAAAACCATAAAAAAGTACAGTACATTTAACCCAAGCCTAAAAGCTGTAAAGGATAGGGAAGGGACAATATTTATGGAGCCAGAAAAGAAAATAGTTACGGAAAGAATACTTTGCTGACCTATTGGATGACACAATACCTCTCAACCCGATATAGAGCAAAACATTTCAGAAAGCGGAACCACTGGTGGAAGAAATATCCAAGGAAGAAGTAAGGGCAGCGATAAGGAGCCTTAAAAATTAGAAGGCACCTGGTTCTAACAGCATACCGTCGGAGCTCATAAAATATGGTGGAGAGGATATGCACAACTTTACTTACAGAGTTTGTTATAGGGTATGGCAGAAGGAAAATATGCCAGAAAACTGGAGTGAAGCAATAATTATATCACTTCATAAAAAGGGTGACAAAACTGAATGCAACAATTATAGAGGGATATCCCTGCTAAATTCAGTGAATAAGATATTCTCCAAAGTTCTATTGTACCGCCTAACACTATATACAAAAGAGTGCTTAGGTGAGTACCAGAGTGGATTTTGCAAAGGTAGGTCAACTATAGAACAACTATCGGTTATAGCGCAAATTATAGAGAAGAAATATGAGTATTGCCAGAACATGTGGCAAATGTTTGTAGATTTTAGGAAAGCTTATGATAGCATACACATAAATAGTCTAATTTAAACAAGATGGCCATAAAAGGTGTGAAATACCAAGTAAGAGTAGATAATATTATGTCAGAAGCGTTCGGTGCTGAAACGAGATTAAAATAGGGAGACGCACTTTCCCCATTATTATTTAACATAGCCTAGAGAAGGCAGTAAGAGCACTACAGAATGAAGCTAGAGGACTTAACGTAGATCAATACCAAATAAAAGTGTTAGGGTTTGCAGATGACCTAAATATTCTAGGAGACTCTCTAGATGATTCAGTGAGAGCCACCAAAGTACTAGAACGTGCAGTAGAACGAATAGGACTATAGATAAATGCAGATAAAATAAAATTAATGGAACTCTTAAATATATAAACATCGTCGAATGTTCTGGAAACGCTACCTTATGAGAAAGTTGAAAAGTTTCAGTATCTAGATACAATACTAAGTACGAAAAATGATTGGTCCCGTGAAATAGGGTCAAGAATAACAAAGGCAGAGAGAGCGCATTTTGCATTGTTAAAATTTTTCAAGTCTAAACTCTTCTCCAAGCGAACAAAAATAAGACTCTATACATCAATAATAAGACCGATACTAACATATGGCTGCAAAGTATGGACTACTACAAGTGTAGCACAGCGGAGACTGAAGACTTTTGAGAATAAGATATGGAGAAGAATATGTGGTTCGATCATGGATCCAAGAACCGGTTATTGGCGCAAGAAGTTTAATCAAGAATTAAAGAAAGAATTAAACATGGTTACAATTAATGGATTCATAAAGAGTCAAAGAATAAAATGGCTAGGAAATGTAATGCGACGTAATACAGATGAAGTAATCAAGATAGCATTAAGTTGAAAGCCGTAAGGAAAAAAGCCAAGGGGGCGTCCCCAAAAGAGATGGATGGATGTCGTGGAAAAAGCTTTGGAAGACTTAGGAGGGCAGAATTGGAAGAAGATAGTACAGGATCGAGACAAGTAGAGCGATTTAGTGATAGCGGCAAAAACTCTTGGAAAGTTATGAAGGCTTGAAGAAGAAGAAGAAGAAGAAGAAGTTGACTCACAATTTTATGTAAAGATTTAATTAAATCATTTTTGTATTTTTTTGGATTTTTTTTGCCAGTTGAACTAGATAACTAGATAATAAACTATAGATTTATAGTTTCTAGAAAGAGTCTCTTATCCGTCCTTTGGGAACTTTCGTTGTACAACCATTTAGAGTTGTCCCGATTTTTATATTAAAAAAATATTTTAGAATATCCCTGTTATGAAGACGGTCTCTCTCTCCATTTTTAATATCCTGTAGTTTATTTTAAATTTGGTAATAGAACATCAATAGAATACAGTAGGTATTACAGTTATATGAAATTGTAACATTTAAATGTATTTAAACGGAACATCGTGGGCAATATTTCAGATGCAGAAATTATAAGATTTTAATTTCATATTCTAGTTAACATTATATATATGTTACGGGCAAAGTGGAAAATTCGGAAATATATACAATGCCCGGGAATTGTATTCAATGATATATAATACAATAATACAATGATATTAATCATGTAATTGTTAGAATAAATGTACTTACTTTACAATTTTTAAATGTATAATTTAGGCTAATTTATCATTTGATGATTATTAATTATGTATAATAATGTAATATTTATAATTTGCAATAAAAACACAATATATTATGCAGATAATTTTGTATAAATACTTTACAATTTACATTGCCCAATATACCTCGGAAAATGTATACGTTGTCAGTTATTTTAGTTTTGATGTAATCATCACCGCTTGAGTTTAGCACGAATTTGATCTCTTTTGCGTTAGGATTTAAAAAGTTTTCTCGACGACTTTATAAAATATAATCCGCGTCTGTTAAATACTCGTATATATGGTGCAGTAACGATGTATTATGTGTACTTTGTTGAGCACATATTTATTTATTTAACAGTTTATTCTTATTTAGTTTTATGATTATAGTTTTCTGTAAAATTCTCTTAAATCATTAGATCAGACAATAAAATATTAAAATATCACAAATAGTTTAATATTTATCGTTTACACATTACTATTAAGTTATAAAATATATACACGCGTATGTTTATCACAATAGTAAACTGGAGCGTTTGGGTATGGTATTTATATAGTTGTATTTGTATAACTCTTTTATGCTTTTAAAAATAATACCTACATATTTAATGAATGATCTATCATTAATATAAAAATTATAATAGATAATACATAAGTATAATGTATTATATTAAAAAGAACCGGGTGTGTCTTGCTCTGCTGTAGAGTTGGGGGTAGAGTGCACCTTGTTCATAGGATAGGTCATTACATTGGATTTGTTAAATTTGAATATAATGATACGTATCATTGTATACGAATAACGATTCTGAACGGAGATGATAATATGTTGGTCTAGAATAGGTATATTATAATATATTATGTTATATTTAAATTGAAATGTAATATCAATATTTGCTTTTCAAACGCTTATAAAAAATAATTAGGCCTATGGACTTCAATAATTTAAAAATGACAGTAAAAACAACTAATGTGAAATCTTCTATTAAATTTACAAGTATTTTATATCAGCCAAATTATTTTATCAACAACTATAAAAATAAAATGTTTAAGAATCGAATATTTCAAATGCTAATATAAGTAGCTTAAAAATCATTATAATATTTTGAAAAAATACTTTTTGAATTAAAACAAATATTAAAAATCGTTTGAGGATAAATCGATATTTTATGTAATTTCGTAAAAATTTAAATTCCAAACGGGTCATAAAATTTTAAAAATTATTTTTAGTTTTCACTGAGGTAAAATATTATTATTTTATCCGATGGTTTGTACCTAATCATGCCCGCCACATGTATAAAATGTTTAAATTAACTTTGTATTGTAATTTATAGAGGTATTCTATACCGAAGATTCTCTTAGAAAACATGTGTATAGTATAAGTTATAATGTTCTTAACAGCCGATTTCTTGCACTGCATTAGTTATTGGATATCAATTGGACACGCACGGATGAATCCAAGATTTATTACCGACATTTTTGCACTCTCCCAACTACCTACTAGTATTGAGCTGATTACGTATATTGCACTTGCACGTGAACACTATTGGTTTCGTTAACGAAAATTGAAAGGTTTCAACATCTCACTTTCAGAACACGTCAGTACAAACTGCATATAGTCGTACAACTTAACTGATTTTGCTTAATGCATTTTATTTTTTTTTTTTCTATACTTTTTTGGCATTTCAATTGAAATCCAATAGGTACTAGTGATGGGAATTAAATCCGGATTCTCCAAAAATCCGAATAATCCGAATTCCGGATTTCGGAATTCAAGCTAGAAAATCTGGATTTCGGAAATCCGAAATCTGAAATTTGGGTTTATCATTACGGATTTATGTATTCTAATACTACTTTTTGATCGCTCTTTTGATTTTCAGACAAAATCAATATTTGAAAATCCGAAGTCCAGATTCAATGCGAGTTCCGAATTTTAGAATCCGAAATCTAGATTTACGGTAAAATTCGGATTTCAGATTTCGAATTTCGAAAATCCGGTTTTTCAAACTTCGACGAATTCCGAATTTTCCCATCACTAATAGGTACACGACGGTAGACCTACATAGTATTGCAAAAGTGGTAGGTAATATGCCATACAATAGAATCCGCTTATTCGGAACACCGCATAAAGGGGACAACCGCTTAATGGGGACAAATTGGCATAGTCCCGAACGAATGTATAAGTTTAATGCAATTTAACTTCGTTTATCCGGGACAAATCATCGGTTATAAGGGACAAAAATAAAAGCGTTTAACTAGATATTCTGACCTAAATTATGTACTTTTTTGTCCAAACTATAATTATCTAATCTTTATGGCTCTATTATGTTTTATATACGCACGTATATGTATAATGTACATACAGGTAATGCACATATATCTTACGTCAATTATATGTCAATCATTTTTTTCTACGACCACGATAAAAGTCAACTAGCTTACGTACAAAATCGAAAACCTTTAGTTCACGTTCTTCCGTCGATGTGTATTAATGTACCTATGTGTGTTTTTAGTGAGTTTCCCAGTTTGTATTAATATGTAACAATAGTATGTCTCGTAAAGATTTAACATTGATTGAAAAATTTCTATACTGGATAAAATTAAGGCTCAACCTCATAATACTAGTCTTCGTGAGTTAGAGAAATTAACAGGCACATCTAAATCGGTACTAAGCCGATTGAAAAATAATGAAATAGCTATTCGTGAACAATATGAAAAATTAAACGACAACAAAAGTGCCCCTGTAAACAGAAAAAGAAAACGAGAAGGCAAAGATCCCGAAGTAGACAAAGCTATGAACGAATGGTTTTCTGCTATTAAAGAATGTAGTGTTCGTATTTCAGGCTCCATGTTACAGCAGAAAACTGAATTTTTTTCTGAAAAAATTGGATATAGTGATTTTAAGGCCACAGAAGGTTGGATAAGTCGTTGGAAGGATCGGAATAATATTAAATTCAAGCGATTTCACGGAGAAAAATCAAGTGCTGATACAAACAGTGCTAATGAATGGTCTTAAGCTAAATTACCAGAAAGTTTTAAAAATTTTCTCCTCAAGACATTTATAACGCCGATGAAACTGGTTTATTTTACCGAGCGACTCCGGACGGTTAATCGGGACAGTTGGATAATGGGGACAAATAGGTCACCGCCCAATGTGTCCCAATTAAGCGGATTCTACTGTATATATATATATATATATATAATATGTATCAGTATCATCACTATCATGTATATGTATTGTTTGTCACTTTAGCAGACGATTAGGTTTGGTCAACGTCGATTTGATTTTACGGCCAAAATCGAAGCCAACACGCTACATATAAACAGTGAAAACCGTTATAATAACCGTTAGGTTTATGAGTTGTACGAATATATAATTGCAATATTATTTATTAGTTTTATCCGTAATCTATATATTATTTTATAGGGAGACGCGTTCGGAAATAATCGATACAACATATTTATTAAGACTGGTAAACACCACTGTTCAGGCGGTTCTGTTATCGAGTGATAATGCCAGTGACATAACCGGCCTGAACGCCATATCACGTCGCGGTCGCCGACTACTTTCGGTTTTCGTCTCATGCAGTGTGTTTTCTTTTCTTTCTGTTTTACCACGCGCTCAAGTGCGTAACCATCACCGCTCACTCACCAGCACCATCACCGTTCACTCACCGTCGTACCATCCCGGTATCGTTTTTTTTTGTTTGTTTTTGATTATTATAATTATTTTCTATCAGTTTTGTTTGTATGATTATTATTATTATATATTATTTAGTATTAAGATCCCTTTAGCCGGCCGGCTTTTTTGTAACCTTTTGTGTTTTATTTTCAATAGTAGGCCATCACTCGGCATCAAGTTAACATACCATTCTTAATTATTTTTGTCTTATACAGTCCATTACCCACCAAACAACGACAATTAACTTGATATCAAGAGGATAGGCACTTAATATCATTTCAATTGATCCTAATACATTTAATTTAAATAAAAATTATATTAATATTATTTTAGACTATTATATGAATATAGTGGTATAGGTATCTATATCATATATGTATTAGGTGTATTCAAATGAAATTATAAAAGTAAAACTTACAATTATAGTATTAAAAAAAAACATAATTGAAATAATGAATTAGTTAAAATGTAGCGGTATATTTTCTAAGGTGATACTTCAATATCAATGATTCCATACGGCTTAAGTAGATTCCGAGTGAGTTTATTCACATTTTCAGTACTAACATACGATTATTTGAAACGCATAAGACGAACTTGTGACTTGAAGGGGGCTGAACTGTAAAGGTATTACGTTTTAGTAACAATGGGCCCGGTATAGTTACAATCATTATCATTAAAACGAGAATTTTAATGACTTCAAAATATTACAATACTACATATTATTTATGAATGGCCAAAAATGACTCCAAACCACAATATGTCTTTAAAATTAAAACCGTATTCACTCGTTTTACTATAAAAAAAATATATTTTTACATTTTTACGATAATAATAATTAGTATAATCAAGGTATCAAGACGAATAAAACACAAACATTTAAGTAATTCAAATAAATTATATATACAAGCTTTCAAAATAATATTTTTCCAATATAAGATATTATGTCTTAGAAAATCGAACAACACAATGGCTATAACAGTTATAGCTTGTATCTAATCTGAAAAGACTTGCGTTTCACTTAATTATACTAACTAAATGTTGTGGATTCGAAAACGAGAAGAGAAAACTTCACAAATTCTTAAACACGTTGGCCAGAAACTAGGACTTGACTTCAAAAACGAAATTAACCTATAATATAATAATTACCTTAATGACAGTTAAAATAAATAAATATTGAATAACATTTAATTAGATAGGTATTGTCAAATGATTGTATAATAATGACTACAATATATTATTATAAAATGTATGATCAATACAATATATATAGTGGATTTGCTTCACTTCAAACACATTGAATTAAGTTTAAAGTTCTGAATGCACTATTATTTTCATTTGATGAACAATTCGTTTATAATGTATAATAATTCGAGTGGAAATCTATTCTTGTTCTTATAGTTCTACTGAAAACTCATAACATATTAACATCGTATGTCTACTAGGCTCCAATATCATATATATATATATATATATATATATAAATATATATAAAAAATTATAGCGGTACAAAAAAATATTCTATATTTATAAATAGAAATTTGTAGAAAAAACACTTGGTTGATCTATGGTATTGCGTTCGCGCATGATTATATAAATTTATAATAATATAATGGGTGAAAGATATAATTTGAGAACCAAGATAAAGACATGGTGGATTTTATTCGTAGTTATAATATATTATATTTTATATATCAATGCATTAAACATTAAAAAAAAGGCTCTGGGGAGGATCTATTCCTATCATCCCCCCTCCATAACTACGCTACTGCTGTGATGTAGCTGAGCAGAGTTTATTAATACATTGAATTGAAGATTGTGAAAATTAATGTTAACCTGGTCACGTTAGCACGTGCACTTAAATCGAAAATCAAAATGTTCGTGTTTCGCGCCCGTGTTCTTACAGGACGAACCCGGTGCACGTGGTATACATTGTATTATTTGCGTTGTATACAGGTTACAGGTAAAATATCTGATCGGATCTTTATCGAATTCCTTTATTTGAATATGTATCCTTTTGAAGCGAGAATAACCGTTGATGTTCCGGAATTATCGGATTTCTCGTTTTCCGGGGGATTTTACCAGGAAATGTTCGTAGTTGTGGTGTAATAATTATAACAAACTATATAGTATACTGTGCGCCTATACACGGATGTATAATATTTATCTATTTTGGCTTATAGAGCTGTTATGTATGATCCTTTTTATTCTTGTGGAACGGATAAAGTGGAGAACGCGTCCAACTCTTAAATTTTCAGCGTAGTTTGTGTTATGAAAAATAAATCAACCATCCTACGATTATTTTCCACTTAAAAACACTTTAAAAATATGTCCAATATAATATTAGAACATTTTATTTTCTTACCTATTACTAGAATTTGAATTGTAGTATACAGATATTTCATGGGTCCTTACGGTAATACACTTATGGCTCACAGTCTGAGAAGCACTGGTATAGCCATTAATTGACTTTATTTGTATACAAATTTGTTTTGTGTACCTAAAATATTTGTACCTCGTGTAGTTTTAAGTTAGTCGTTATAAAAAATAAAATTATAAAACACGCGGGTGGCGATACGTAGTTGAATAATTGAATAATTATTGTCAGTTTATTACCCTAATCTTATGACAATAATATTATAGTCCCAGGAGTCAGTGGTAGCCCAACGCTATACTCTAACTGCTGAATACCATATTGTAGCCGTGTAACCGTTTTGCGTATTTGCACTTTATGTTATTCACTTTTTCTCGTACAAGTTGCCCGCGCGTGCAGTCGTGTTATTTATATAGCGAATATATTATTGTCGTTGTTGTGTTTGACCGTCCAAGGCGAGAAAAAAATACAAAGACTTCATCACAGTTTTCACTCTCCCCTTTTCTTAGGCCCTCACACACACACACACAAAAATATTATGTTTTCATTGTTGATTAATTGGATTGACGTTGTTTTTCACCTACTAATAATATATACATATCGTACTGACACTATATACTGTATACTCATCTCGTCGCCTCAGTCCCTTTACAGCATTATTTGTGTAAATCGGTCAACCGAGTTCATTTCGCTCGATTTCGCTTCGCTACCCAAATGGAATCGACAGGACTACACTTTTTGTATAATATATTGAAAGCTCGAAGAGGATGGATTTTTTTTTTTTTTTTTTTAGTCGCTACACAGTCCTGCATTCTTGATGTCATCATGCCTTTGAATATTTAGCGATGGCCGAGAGGAAATAATGAAAGGAAATAAAATAAAACGTCCGGTGCCTGGCATTTGACGGATATCAAAATCATATTATACATAGGTAAACTTCGCAATATTTTGAGAACAAATTTAAGATTTACCAGAAGAATATCGATCGTGGCACTTAAGAAACTTTGAGGATGATTGAGCAATCATAAATATAGGTATAATTGGTACTAAAATAAATATTGTACAATTGACGCGGTGCGTTATCTCTCCTCAGCCGTGCAACTGGATCGTTCACCTACCTATATAGGTGTAAAGTTGTGAATGAAAGATAACGTGCGGTGGCCCATTCATTGGTCACGTGTTGACTTTCGGCACGTGTGGTCGCGGGTTAAAACCCGTACCGTTGCTTAATTTTTAACTCGCAATTTTACACCTATGACGCCCTCCACGACCACTACGTGGGGCCGTGTCACTATATACGTTTTATGCATTGAAATAAATAACAGTGTTTATATTTTTGTGATCAGTAATGTAAAAAAATGTGTTTATTATAACTGAAACACTTGATTGTTTATTTTACTAAATGACCATTAATGCATGTTGGCTATATAAATTAAGATTTAATCCTAGTTAATTTTAAGGCGTAGGTACTCTCCACAGATAAAAAAAGTAATATATATTATAGCATGTTTTAGGATAACAAATTTTTGGAAATTGTACTTTGATATTACATTAATATTATCATAATAAAACGCATAAGTGTCCGATATTGTTTTATGCATATAATATAATTTATTACTTAAGTTAGATTCCTCTAAAAATAAGCAGAGTCGATAAAAGTTTTGAAATACAAGCAAAAAACCTATGTTATGCTGATAAAATTTTTTTTTTTTTATTATTTATATATTTAAGTAATTTACAATATATACAACATTATATACAATGAGTAAATTTGATAGATAATATAATATTAAGTAACAGAATTTAACATTTGTGGGCAGGCACTCAATAGCACCACCCGATGCTGATAACTTAGGACTTAGATCATAAGTGTTATAACCGCATACATGCAGTACTTACCAAGTTTAATTTCATTATTATATTTTATAATTCAATGCATAGCTGTAAATGAGCATTTATATTTTTTTAGTTGGACCATTTATATAAAAACTATACAAGTGTTTTAAAATATGGTATTATTTTTAAATTAAATAATATCTTTAAAACAATGGTAACCAAGCTCAATGTTTTGAACAAAGTACAGATTTATTGATTCAGAATTAATCTTATATGATGTGATAATTGTAGCGTTCAGATTTAAACAATTGCACACTACTATATTATTATATTAAATCTAACGCACCGAGGGGAGCGAGTCGGTCACAAGGTCAAAGTGTTTGGACTCAAGAGTAAAATACTAGTCCTAAAATAATGTCCCATTAATCACCTATATGGGGCTGTAAATTAATGATTCAAGCCATTAGACGAAATAACAGTTGGACACCCAGCTGTTGTCTGTTCACTACACCATACGAACGAAGCAAAATATAATATAGGATTGCTTTTCGCTATTTATGAAACCTTAAAATATTGTAAAGAATTACATTTTTTAATTGATTTTTAGATTCTGAACGGAGTGATGGAAACTATTGATTTTACAATGATGTGTGTTTTTTTTTTTTGTGTCTGACGACATCTTTCTTACAGTTAAAATGCTTCGATTTTCTTAAACAGCAACTTTTCTGAAAGGAAAGTGAATGTAGATGGTACTTGGGCAAGTCAAAAATCCAAATTTTTCAATACTTTTTTAAAAAATCGAAAAAAACGATAAAAGTTACGAAAAAACAGGAAATTTTATGCAAAATCACGTTTTTACAAAATACATTTTTTTAAAATGTTCTAACTCAAAAACAAAAGTCCGCAACAATTTGAAATTTTTACCAAATCTTTATATTGGCGTTCTCTATACATGGTTAAGTTTTCAAAGTATTTTGACATATTTTTACTTATTTATAGACAATTTAAATTTTCGATTTTTGTAAAATTTTTTTTTTTTAAACATCAATAAAATTTAATTGGCTGGCCAAAAACTCTCTAAAATTTAATACAAGGTTTATAATAAGTTAAAATTATCGTCACTAAAAAATGTCATAATTTAAATTTTCGATTTTTGTAAGTTTTTTTTTTTTTTTTAAATTTATAAAATTTTTTGGCTGTCCGAAAACTTGTTAAAATGTATTGAAGGATTAAATATAAGTTACACTAATTGTAACTAAAAAATATCGGAGATGGTTTCACTCAATTTTTTTTTTATAAGCCAATAAAATTCAAATTTGTATAAAATATGTTAAAATCGCGATAATTTGCAAGTTATTTTGTGGTTGAAAATTCATAAAATTTTTTCTGCTTATAGGTTCAAAATTTTAACTCTAGGTTGTCCATAAGCTTCAAAAATATATAAAAAAAATCTACCAGACTTAAGCGGAAAAATTTTATGACTGTTTTAAATTTAAATTTTTACGAAATTGCATTGTAATTCAATTTAAATATAAAATACTATATTATATACACATTTCAGACAAACATATTAACTCCGTTCAGAATCCTTATTCGTATACAATGATATCTATCATTGCATTCAAATTTAACAAATCCATTGTAATAATGACTTATCCTATAAACGAGGTACACTCCATCCCCAACTGAACAGCAAAGCGAAGCTCACTCGTTTCTTTTACTTAGCTCGTATCGTTATCGCGGAGTATTATGTATAATATTAAAATAAACAATAATATTGTAGATGTATCATGTACCTATATCAAATGGACTGAAAATATCACAATGTAAAAAACAAACTTATGGCACGCTTAAAAATTAAAATATTGTAAAAACCGACCAACAAAACGCACAAAGAATGACGTTTTTTCCATGACGTTTGAAAATAGGTAAAGCTATTTGAACTAACCTGAACGTAATATATTGCTATATTGTATACGTTCGTCGGTAAGATACTGAGGTAGATACAATTTACGTCAATAATATTGGCGTCCTATCGCGGGAAGGATAAAGAGATCGCGGCACTACAATGTGTGCCGTGGCACGTAATTTGAAAACCTTTTATTGTGGAACGGTTATATAATATAGTTATATTCAATGGTAAGTTACTAAGTACAAAGTATATTAAATAATCATACGTATATTTCTTCTTGCTGTTTTTTTTTTTTTTTTTGGTTCATATCGGAGTGTTAATTTTCTAGAATTTTAAATGTATAAAATATGGTCTATAGACTCTTTAACAATATAATTTTATTGAAATAGTTAATCGAGCTATAGTGTTGAGTATAAAATCAGTATAACATTATCTTATTTGTTATTACATATTACTGTATTGTATTATTATTATACTAATAATATTTAAACACAAAAACCTAATGAATGGGTGGGGAGTGGGGGGGATTAGATAATATTATGGTCGAGATACGAATAATCGTCCGACATGTATGGGGACCGTGAATAACGTTTATTTTTTAAATTTTATTTACGAAAATTAATTGGGTATTTGGGTAGGAAGTTTAATTTTAAGTATGAAAATAATTCAATATAATACATACGTTATACTTAGAGTATCAATGATCTTTTAAAATAATAATATTTGACAGCAGATATAAAATGTTATCATTTTATTAGCGTTTGTATGCTAATATCAATATATCTGTGTTATGAACGAAGGGTTTTTGATTCAAACTCCAATTGTTGTTGAAAACTAATTCATAAAAAGGTTATAAATTTTTTTCACCATTAATCGAGAAAAACATTATTTAATTGGTTATGTATTCAATATTAATTTCATACTAAATTAGTATCGTTTTGTTGTTAGGCTATACGTTATTATGGCTTCAATACGCAGGAGTTGTGTTTTGGTTGGTTTCTTTTACACATGTAATTCGTTATAATGATAATGTAAATAATGTGATCAATTTACAAAGTATAATAATGAACAAAAAATGTTTTTGCCACGTTACAATATACATATTACAATAAACCTTTATATTATAAGTTAATTATTATTTACCGTGATATAACTTTTAAAATACTATTGTATATTTTGTTCACAACATCCATGATTAGTTGTAGGTAGGTATAGTTTTAGTTAGTACTTGCTAAAAGTGCCTATATTACTTTAATAATTAGAAGTCAATTACCTTAGTACCTACATACTTTTCAGGACGTTATATAACTTGAAAATACTTAACAACAATATTTTTAGTGTGTTTTATGATGATTTTATTTAAAAAAATGGTTAACAATAACGGTATAATTAAATTACTAAAACAGAACATATTTAGAAACACGTGTTTACTTCTAAAGAGTTACACTATAACGATACGTTAATAATTAAATATACATTGAACGTTATTTACTTTGTCCACCGGTATTATATGCTATGATCTATATTATTAAAGTACCTACCTATCATGTGTAATATTCTTCATGTCAATACTCCTAAAGTCTTATCGTTATATTTTTAACAATTTTTCATTACGTATGTCGTATAAAATTATTAAACTTATGACATGATATATAAAACAGATAATGAGAATAACTGACGTAATGATACATCTTATTAATAATTGTAGTGTTCATTTGTATTTACATCGAATCAGTCAGCCAGAAATGAAAGGGTGGCGTGTTTTCCAATATAAAATGTATATTCATTAAAAAAATATTGCATAGCAACTGCATGGTGCATTTCAGTAGATGCAGTTTACTTTTAAGGATGATTTGATGCCAATATAATTATCTATGTAAAACGAACAATAAAGTAATAACTATTACATGTTGAAATAACTTCAAATAATATCTCCAAAACACGTATAAATGTGTAATAATATGATTTCAAAAAAACAATGTGGCCATTTTTTCCCCCGAGATCCACGATCGATGATTATTGTTTAGCGTATTCGCATAATTGTTATTATCATGTTAGAGACGTTGCTAATTGATACCGTTGTAATGATACTGATCTTCTAAGATCCTAAGAAAACTATTCAGTCCATAGGTAAACAATTAAATAATAATTTAGTTTTTTTTCGAATACGTATTTTTTGTATCATAAGAGTACTAATGGTTTGGATTTTATGCGTAGGTACTTGGTGAATTATCTAGAGGTAAAGGGTTCGAATATATGTATGGGAAGAAATGGAATAACAGCCCATAAGCACTCTCTAAATAGTAAATGGTGCCGTAGATGGGATGTAAACGCAATCGCACATAATATTATATACATATATATATATATATATTACGATATAAACGTGCAAATGATTCCCATATGTATCGGAATGAACAAAAACCGAAATAATATCTTCTGGACTCTGTTGATATAGTTACGTTCAGGGGGGTTTGACATTTTTCGAGTTTGTGGTTGTTCAAGAACGGCTAGTATACTCACTACAACTGCTCACCAGAAAATTATACTTCAATAACAATATTTTTCTTATTAGGTACAATCGCTGTTTAAAGTTGAAAAAAGTGGATGTAATAAATACTTATTTTAATCTACTAACATTGGATTGCTGTGTATTTATTCATTTTTTTCACCATTAACTTATTATCATTATCAGATTATCATGTTCATATTATCTACCATCTATCGGTTCAGCGTAAATGCAAGTATCCATCAGGTAAATACGACATACACCCCTAAGTTTATGGTGGTTCGGTGAACCGTACAATACTCAGCCTCTGGTTACGTTCATGCGTACGAAAACGAAATCGTTCAGGTGAACCTATTGCAGTATGGTTGTAATTTAAAAATATCGCGGTATAATTATTACACCATATCAACACGATTTCGTATGATCAAATAATACAACAATAAAATTTCATTGTTATTCACCGCGAAACAACAATATTTTCAGCGTGCTGCAATGTTTGTATTCGTTTAACATAATACAATCAGATCGTGTATACGGGCATGTTGGCCTAGAAATGTAACATGAAACATAATTTGCACAGCAATATCGTTGGTACGCGCAACTCTCACGAACCACTTGCACGGTGAAAAGATCGCGGGTCTGCCAATCACTTTAGTGCCAGGTTACGCGAGAAATAACGCCAGCTCCGACCAAGCCTTTTAGCAGTACGCCCGCTACGCCGGCCGATTTCTGCAGAGCAAAGGTACCTACCTACGTCTAACGCCCAGCTGGAGGCGAGTAAATTAATTATAATATTCTCCTGAGCTTCCACGCGTATAAGCTGAGAAAAAAAGACATGCATGTGTGATATATTTCATGAACGAAAACAACGTAGGCGTATTGCGTGAATTTTTTAGTTTCCCACGTGGTGTATACAATCGCATTTGTTTGGGCTCCGGCAACTACCGTAATGGAAATTGAATTACATACGTGTACTTACTGTTACGTATACATACGTGTTACCCACCCATGTAATATTATTATTTATACAGTGCACACCGGCGGCGCACGTGATAAGAATAGAGTTCGATGTATAATACGTGAAAGAGATTAAGATGCAGGTGGATTTCTTTTCAGACTCTTCACGGCCACAGGATACTACAGGTCTACCGTCTACCAGAAAAATGGGGGAAATTTGAAATAACTCTCACGGGAGAAAATAGAAAATGTACTAAAAGTGTACATTTTAGATTCTGACGGAGTGATTGGTTTTACAATGATGTTATTTTTTTTGTGTCTGTCATCACGTTTTGGGGCAGTAAAAATGCTTTGATTTCTTTGATTTTTTTAAACAGCAGTTTTTCTGAAAGAAAAGTCAATGTAGATGGTACTTGGGCATGTCAAAAATAAATTTTTACAAAACTTTTTAAGAACATCGAAAAAAAAACCATAAAAAACACGGGGAATTTTTACGCAAAACCACGTTTTGACAAACTATTTTTTTTAAATGCTTTAACTCAAAAACGAAAAACTGCAAACACTCGAAATTTTCACCAAATCTTTATATTAACGTTTTCTATAAACGGTTGAGTTTTCAAAGTATTTCGACATATTTTGACTTATTTATAGACAGTTTAAATTTTTGATTTTTGTAAGTTTTTATGTTGAATTATCTATAAAATTTATTTGGTTGTCCAAAAACTCTTGAAAATTTCATACAATATTTACGATTTGTAACTAAAAAATATTGAGGATTATTTAACTCAAATTTTTTTATAAGCCCATAAATTTCAAATTTGTATAAAATTTGTTAAAATCGCGATGATTTGCACGTTATTTTGTAGTTGAAAATTCATACAATTTTTTTAAATATTTGTTATAATTCAAAAAGTATAAGTCGCAGAAACTTGAAATTTTTACCAGTTGTTGAGATAAGCATTTCCTTTATGTCATATTTTTTTCAAATTATTATATTGATTTTTAAGCCACTTATAGGCATTTAAAATATTCGAATTATTTACATTTTTTTTTTATAATCGGTGATAAAAAAAAATAACCAATATAAAATACTTGAAAATTTTATAGAAGATTTCACAGAAGTAGTTGTTATTGTCATTCAAAAATTATTAAAATCCATAGGCACAATTTTTTTTTATAAGCGTTTGAACAGCGAATATTGATATAAAATTACATGTAAAATACAATATAATATATAAAATTCTAGACTGATAAATCATATCGGTTTTTTTAAAATGCTCTAACTCAAAAACGAAAAACCGCAACAACTTGAAATTTTGACCAAATCTTTATATTGGTGTTCTTTATACATGGTTAAGTTTTCAAAGTATTTTGACATATTTTGACTTATTTATAGACAATTTAAATTTTCGATTTTTGTAAATTTATTTTTTTAAATATCTATAAAAATATTTTGGCTGTTCGAAAACTCTTGAAAATGTATTAAAGGATTAATTATAAGTTATACTAATTGTAACTAAAAAATATCGAAGATGGTTTCACTCAAATTTTTTTATAAGCCCATAAAGTTCAAATTTGTATAAAATATGTTAAAATCGCGATAATTTGAAGTTATTTTGTAGTTGAAAATTCATAAAATTTTTCCTGTTTATACTTAAGGTTCAAAATTTGAACACTAGGTTGTCCATAAGCTTACCTTCAAAAATATATAAAAAAATTTCTACCGGACCCAAAGGAAAAATGTTATGACCGTTTGAAATTTAAATTTTTACGAAATTGCATTATAATTCAATTTAATTATAAAATATATATTATTATATACACATTTTAGACAAACATATTAACTCCGTTCAGAATCGTTATTCGTATATAATGATATCTATCGTTGTATTCAAATTTAACAAATCCATTGTAATAATGACCTATCCTATAAACGAGGTACACTCCACCCCCAACTGTACAGCAAAGCGAGGCTCACCCGTTTTTTTTCTTGTTTTGTTTATCGAAAACAGATCCAAAGGTTACGAATATCAGAATATCACGTCTTTAAATATCAATGTCATTACAAAATATTGTCCATTTGTACGTAGGTTTATCAATATACATTTCTGAAATGAAAACGTCCGGCAGAGAAGACATCTGGGATCGTCAGTTGTATATTTTCCATAATTGTTTCATTAAATTGTAAAAGCCGCGTTTAGTGGTCCTGCACAATTCGGAATTTTGGAGATATTGGCATAAGAACTGTGCTCAATTCCATACGATTATACAGGTACGTAAAAATAGAAACCATCCCACGGATATTGATTTTCAGATATAATAATATCATGTTTTAACCTTGATATGGTTTATTATGTAATGTAAAGATTATGGTTTCAATAGTAAAATTATTATTTCAAATGTACTCGTCTTCCCAGACTTTTGTTGTAAACTGCGCCCGAATTTTTATGGACGGTCTTAGTTTGTGCACAAATATTTTTAATTTAATTTACTGAATACCCACTATATATTCACTATGATCATTCATATATATATATATATATATAGCCTCATTATGGTGTAATGGAAATAAAATGCAATTATTATATTATCATCGGTGTGCATAAATTATACATTATATTTTATCATGTGCCCAAACTAGTTCCGATATTTCAGGTAAAAATTATAGTTTGTGAACAATCAGATTGAAGCCGCTTTTATCAAGTATAAACAGGTGTCCTGAATCTTCAATATAAACAATAACAAAATGACGGAATATCCCTATAGTTAATACTTTTTTTGTTACAGCTATTTAATATAGGTATGCATCAAGCAAACAAAATAATAAAATATCTCTAGTTAATACTTCGATCGTTACATTAATTTAACAATTTATTATATCAACAAAAAAAATATATATATATAATTTTAAAACTTCAATTGTGTTTCACGGATTATATTTTTTATTAATACTTTTTATTTTTCACGTTTTATTTTTATTTTTTTTAGATTCTAAACGGAGTGACGAATATATTTTCTTCTTATTTTAGAACTTTGGTACCAAAAATTCCTTATAGTCGTAGCGCAGATTACATACATGTTTTTTAACCTAATTATTATCGGGGCCTTTCTCATAAGACCCAGTATAGTACTGAACAATCAACAATATATTATGTAAATACGGTCACCTGTGGTATGATATGCATTTAATACTACGAAAATATGCGTCCATGACACGCGATGACTGATGAGTGGGGTCGTGATCAATAAAACTTGAATGCTAATCCCTCGTGATCCTGGACAGCTGGACTGTGATTCGCGCGACTGATGCGGTACATTGTCAGGAAAACGTTCCGCGATTTACCATTTGCCATCTCCTATATAAGCACCTATATAAGTTATGTAACGATAATGATACTATATGAAAATAATAAAACTGCTACGCGCTAACTTAATCTGAATTTAGACGTAAACAGAGTTTTTATTGTATTCACTATTTAGTATTTACCTTTTGCATTACCGGTTGCATTGTGCAAACCGCCCTATATGGTTGTGCCATCTTAACGGTAATCATAAAATTGAAATTACACCCACTAATAATAATAATATGTTTAGCTGGGATTTGTCTAGCTTAAACGTTTTGTTGACAGTATTGATACGATATATCGGTTGCTTATAATCGCAGTTCGTAAATACACCCGGCGCGCAATTATGATATCAAATGGTTTTTATGGTAAATCCGCTAAAGCCCGAAGGATATTGTTTGAGTTTATGATTTGATTTTAACGATGTCAGATTATTTTTTCAACAAATTTATTGGAGTAGGTAAATATTGTAAATTCAGTGAGAGAATAAATAATACCATATAATTGGTAAAATTCAAGTACAAATCATGTTCAATCAATTCAAAATTTTATAAATAATATGGCAAATTCAAACATGAACAAATAATGTTATTGAGATTTTTGTTAAATAATATTTAAAAGTGAAAAAGATGTATATGACATTAAATCATTAGGACAGGACATAATAAAAGTATATTTATTTTATTTATTTTTATTTATTTATGAACGGGCTGGAGCCCAATAGTACAATACAATATTATAATAATGGATATGAACAATTTAATACTAGAGTAAATGCCAAATAGTATAACAAATAGATAAACGGCAATAATATAAAAAGCAAATATATATATATATATATATATATATAAAAGGACTGGATGGACCTCGCTGTGCTGTACAGTAGGGGGTGGAGTGCACCTCGTTCATAGGCGAGGTCGTTGCAATGGATTTGTTAAATTTGAATGCAATGATAGGTATCATTGTATACGAATAACGATTTTGAACGAAGTTAATATATTGGTGTACAATTTAATTGTCTATAAATAAGTAAAAATATGTCAAAATACTTTGAAAACCTCTATATGGTAATGAAAATCGAGATTTGGACAAAAAAAAATACCCAAGTCTTTCTTCCTAGGAACAATGTTGATGTTTAACCCATTTATCAGGTACGTGTCGTTAATAATATTTTTATTACGGGCAAAAGACATGGATTGACATTTTCCTATATTGAAGCTTAGTCCCATAAAATTGAATTACTTAACAAGAATATCGATCTCACTCTGGAGGGTAAGACAATCAGTTACTGACTCAATTATCCTGAAGATTTTCAAATCGTCAACAAACATAAGGAACATAAAATCTGGGATAATCAATTTTAGACCATTAAACAATAGAGAAAACAATAACGGGGTTAATGCCCCTCCTTAAGGAATACTTGAAGGTACCAAACTGCTTCAGATTTATATCCTAGGACTTTAACGCATTGTATCCTACCAGATAAATAAGATTTGAACCAAGATAGAATGGGCTCCCCAAATTCAGCTTTATATAAATCATCAATTAATATTTTATGGTCAACACGATCAAACGCTTTAGAGAAATCCATAACAATAACATCCACCTGAGTTCCTTTTTCAATGGCCTCCAATATAAAATTATGAAAAATTAATAGATTCATAGGAGCAGAGCGGCTGGGCCTAAAACCATATTGTTAATCAACTAAGATAGAATTAACTGATAGCTGAATACACTTTAAAACAATCAGCTCAAAGATTTTTGCAATATGATTTTGGATAGTAATAGGCCTCTAATTCTTTACATCAGTTTTATCACCAGTCTTATATACGGGCGTGACTGAACTAATCTTGAACATAGATGGGAAAGTTCCCATGTCAAGTGAGCGACGAAATATCAACCATAAGGAAAAGCAGAAAGCGGATCTTATGTTATATAGGAACGTCCATAGAAGACCATCAGGACCGGCAGATTTTGAAGTTTTTAACATAGATAAACCTAGTTCAACATAGTAAAGGAGCAGTTAGTTGGTAGATTAAAATGAGAAAAAGAATTATCAGGAATTTTGTTGGATGAGGGAGTGGCATACACGGTACTAAAATAAGAAGAGAAGAGGCTAGAAACTGATTCGGAGCCGGAACTAGTTCTTTTTATCAAAATGAACAGTATATAGAATCCCATCACTGGATTTATTCTTCCGGACAAAGTCCCAAAAAGACGGAAGATTGGTTTTTAGCTTATACTCAGTTTGAACTAAGAATGATTTATAGCAACTTTTGTGTTCATGTTTAAATCGTGCCCGGAGATTAGAGAACCCGTTGTATCTCTAGGACAACGGGAAACTTTATATTTGGCATGAGCGCACTTTTTAAAAAAAACTATAGAATTGAGGTCTTTAGAAAACCACAGAAGGAATTTAGAAGGACTGTAAATAGCCTCGGGAACAAAATTCAATACGCAGAAATGCAGAGCATCATACAATGCATTGATTGTCTGATCAACATCAAGAGACACTATAGTTTCAAACCAGTTGAAGGACATAAAAAAAGAACAAATGTCCGAATAGCATGCACCACGGAAATTAATGTATTTATGAGAGTTGTCAAGAAGTCAAGAAGAATATTATTATTTATTATTATTGTTGTTTTTTTTTCGAAAATATCAATAGGAAAATCGGTTTTTATCATAAAATATAAACTTTGTTTACAAAATAGAAACGTTTTATTTTATGCTAAGAGAGATTTAATTGAATCGATTGATTTTTAATAAAATTACAAGGAATACATGATTCTGATTTACAAAAGTTTCAAGTCATGGGCATATGACATAATATTATAATATAGGGTAGTACACGTGTACGTGGTATCTAAATGAAAATGTTTCCGTTTATATTTCTTTATTTTATAATAGAAAGGAGTCACATTAAACGCTTACAATAAAGTTCGTATCTTCATTAATACCGACTGGGAAAATATTACTTTTGAATAATTCATTTCTTCACTATTAAATTCAGCTGTGTATAACATTACAAGTCGCGTGGTACAAGCTGGTATGAAATTTTCAATTAGGTACCTACCATAATCGAAAATCGAATTATTGGTTTTGTAATTGAATGTTAGTTTATAGCAAAAAGTAAGCGTATCCTGAATTAATACTGATTAATTAATAAATTTATGTAAATTAGACAGGTTACATATTTAAAGTTTCAAGGCAGACCCTCCGCTCAAAATTATTATTAAGTATATAAATTGTATTTCAATACTATAGTACCTATATTGGCATGTAATATGTATCACATTGTTAATAGTTATCGTTATTATAATTGTTTAGATGTTATAGCTTTATACTTAATAACTAAAAAAAAAAAAAAAAATTAAAATTAAAGTTCTTATGTTAGAGAATTTATGTGACAGCCCTATTCATTTGCATATTAGATTACAGAAATGATATCGCACTATAATTTTAATGAAAATGTTTGTCATACATCTAATAATTATCTGATTCATATTGTTGCCTTTACTACAGTCAATATAATATATTGACCAATAAATTTATCTTCTCACATAAATTCACATTTGTTACAATTATGAGACCAACAATTCGATTTTTGATTGTGATGCAATGATATTTTTATTACTATTGTATTCATATACTATTTTACCGCAAATCTACAACTTCGAATAAAAAATAAATAAAATCAAGTATATCTACGGATGTATTTCTATCGTGATATCATGGTGTGCCACCCTGTACAATGTAGTACATATAGGCTAAAAAAATACTGTTGGTTTTTATTCATGTCGTCTTCGATAATGTCATAGTACTTTTAAATTTAAATTGCTCTACCAGTGTCAAAGGCTACTTGGTTTTCCCCCATACAAACCGTTGTAATGAAAAAATCCATACGGGGCGGATTGATGAACTGGGAATTTATTTTTTTACTTCCCTTACATACTGTCGCAAATTACGGACAACGAAAAAAAAAAAAACTAAAAGTTACTTAACCCTAACAAGAGTATATATATATATATATATACTATATATAGTGTATATATACACAAAGCTTCGATCAATAAATCTGGTATACACTACAATTCCCTCTCGGTTCGTTTTTATTATATATATGTATATGTATTTTTTTTTTTATTATTATTATTATTATTATTATATTTTTATAGCTGGGCAAAATATGTTCAATTTTTTCCGCACAACAAAACCCGGGTGTAATGTATTTCGCCGACGCAAAAGTAAAACGCCATCGTCGTTACACGATTTCCTCTTTTGATAATATAAAACTTTTTCATAAGACTAGGTTGACAATGGTAATTCTCCACTGGAGAAAGTTAAAAAGAAGTTTCAATGGAACGCTTTTAGCTTCTCCGATGTTACCATGTAGTATAGTTGCAGTATATATACGCAGTATACATATATTTATAGATATATATGTGTCGGGGAGGAAAAAAAACATTCACACGTATTACTCAATAGGAAATGTTGCCAGAACGGATCCCAAATGATAGAAAATTCATAAAAAAATATGTATACATATATACGAATTATATACTATAAACTGAAAACGTACCAATGTTTCTTTTGTAGTTTATACCGAATTCTTGCGATAAAATTCCAAAAAACCGTAAAATTCCATAGAGACCCGAAATATATATTATTATTATGCTAAAATAATAATTTACGTACGAAAATAGGGTGCCAATTTATACGTAAACTTTTCTAAGCTCTGAATAATGTAACTGGTTTTGAGTCTTATCGTTTGAGTTGACTGTATACATTGCTAGTATTTTCACTTTTCAGAACTATTTAATTTTAAAAAATGATGTAAAAGTTGATGTGAACAATCCAAGTGGAAAAATGTTATTATAATATTATGATCAGTTATTGCGGCCACTTTATAACTTTTGGTATATCATTCTATGGTAAGCAAATAATGTTAATCTCAATGAACTTACTGTAGAACTTAATTTTAACTTTTAACTACATACTATTGTGACTTATACATTCAATAAAATTGCTATACAACTTTCAACGATATCTGTTCATCAGTAGTATGAGTTTTTATAAAAGTCACATTGTGTATACATCGATTCATTGTTTTTTCAAGATTTAAGTAAATAATTTAACTTTTAACACTATACATAATTTATATTGTAATAAAAGTTTTTCTAGGCTTTTGTAGTTTTAAAATTATTTTTTAAATTTAGTGAATTGGTTCTAATATTATAACTCAAGTTAGGTTCCTCATTAAATCATTCGCTATATAATTTTTAGTTTAAATAAGATTAGTCGTAGCGGATTGATTTTATTTTACAATAACAATATTGCAAAAATGGTAACAACGTTAAAAAAAAATATCCATTTACAGTAGTTTTTATTTATTTTTAAATTATTCTTTTTGTGCTTGTAACATAATTATTCATAACTGGCCTTTAAAACAATGTATATAATATTTAATGTTAATATGATTGTTGGAATGTCATAGCGACATAACATTGTTTAATATTTTCCAAGACTTGAATTTAAATAATTAAAAGTAAGTTAATATTTGATTTTATATAATTTAGTAATTTATAACGTTTCTGAATTATTTAAATTGTTTATATTTATTCATTTTTTTTATTATAAAATCTTTAAATGTTGTTTGTTGACTAATATTTGTTTAACACGTTATATATATTTTTTGTATTCAATTCAAATTAGTTTAATAAATTAAATTGTTAAAACCTAAAATTGGATATTTTCGTTTTAATTTATACATACCTTGACGTACATATTGAAATGAGACCATATAGGTTTGTATTTTGATTTTATTATCTACTTCTATTTATCTATATAATTACTATGTTTCTAACTTATAAATATAATGATGTATAAACAATAAAAAAATATAAGCTAAAATCAATTTTATTTTTTTTTCAGTTCATGTTTGATCTCCGATCAAAGCATTCGTATGTTCCGTATTTTTAGCTCCCAAGTCCCAATATCAGTACTAGTATATAGGTACACAACATTCAACAGCGGAACAGATATGAAATCTTAACAAATTCGTAACTGTAATATTTATTACACCGGTTGTTGGTACTTCAAGACCAAATATTAAATCAATAAAATATCAATGAAATGTTATCAAACATTAATATACAAGAGTCGTTAAAAGCAAAACCTACATTGCAATTAAAAATCAAAAACTACAAAATCTTCGCCGAAATAACATCTTACAAAATATTTCAAAAAAAAAAAATAATAAGCCATTATAGCACGATGTGCCATAAATAGAATACGTAAAAACATTTGGTAAGCTAACACCACCTAAAAACATCACATTCGTATCAAACAACAGGTTTTGTATATGTTTTTGAGACAAAATGATTGTCGATGAACTTATATGAAACTAATAGTTCATATTAGAAAATAAAAATGAAATTCCTTTCTGACCACTAGTCAACCCAGCCAAAAGATTCATAATATCCAATGTATACTCGATTATAACTCATGAAGTAATGATGACAAAACATATACTATTAGAAAATATTAAAACTCTATCACCATTATTATTTCTATGATTTTCAAGATGAAACAGCAGTACAGCATACATCAGCAGTTTTATGCGACAGCCGATAGGTATACATAGGTGCACTTCGAGGATATAGAAAACGTTTCCAGATTGTTATTAATTAATTATGATAACTCAAACTTCAGAATTATTTTACCTGACGATACTATCATTTGTTACGTAGGGATATGAACAAATCGGCCACACATCCAATTACTATAAAAATAATCAAATACCCTGAACACAAACAAATACTATATATAGAAATCATCAGCAATAAAATAAACACCTTAACTATAGACTTAAACCATACCCAAGAAGAAAATATAAACACCATCTCAAAAACCAATTACAACTTAAACATATTGTCATCTATCATATTAATAAGATTACCTAATGAATATATAAAAAAACACCCCTTCCATCAACAAGCTGTTCCACATCTCTAATAATCTTGGAACAAATGCATAAACAGCAAAATAACTAAAGAATAGCCCGAAAAATAAATACAAATTATAAAATAATTATAAAAACTATTAATAATTAAATTAATACCTAAACGTATGATGGTAAAAAAATGTATTAAGACACAAGATTAAAAGTTATAGCAAACACGAATTAACTTGATCTGAATACTCTATAAAATAACTAATATACAGTTTAAGTAAATTTTTAATATTATTAAATTTTTTTTTAATCTACATTATATAAAATCATTTTGAATTATATTTACATTTTTGCAAAAGATATAAAAAAAAAATACAAGTCAAAAAAGATAGTGGATTGAGTGTTGAATGATATGATCGTTGGAAATTAATAATCGGTGACATATCTATAATACACATTGAGGCATTGAGCCCATAAATTTGGGACGACCCTAAAATCCCTGTTATTTGTATATTAATATTAAACATACGTTGACAGTAGGCTCAGATTGTGATCGAAGGATCTAGTCTCATAATGCCTTTTTTAAAATATTATCTGCTTCTCTCTCTCGTCATAAATATATACTCATGTCTCATTATATAATATTTTTGATGAAAATTCAATTTAAGCTAACAGTTATCAATATTTTTTATTCTATTTATAGTTGCATAATAGTATAAAATATACTATTTTGGAAATGTATTTTTTCTTATTTAAGTTATTTTAACTTCTTTCTTCCTACAGTGAGCCAATTTCGTACATAGTATTAGTTCTAAACTAAATAAAGAACAAATGGAAAACGTTATTTCTTGGTCGGACTTTTAAACACAAAAAAACTGCACTCGGGCAAAGCTGAGTTATTTAACTAGTAGTGTATAAATCATATTATGTATATATTATCCAAATATTAAATCGAAAAAATATGTATATATGTATATTGTACTACATAAACAACCTTGGAGAGATAACGTAAAAAATGACCACAAAATAAGATAGGATGTAAGAAAACACTTGGTTTCAAAAAAAATTTCAATGTTATAAATCGTGAATTTTGTATGGATTGGTTTTCATTGGACGTGACATGACGGCTAAAAAGAGAATAATATTACAAAATCAAAGGCCTATGTCAAAATGAGCAAAAGGGACGAATGCATAAACCGACTGTAGCACGGTTCAAATCTTAAACTTATTTGACATTTTATTTTCACGTTTAGTACTTTTATTCAGTTATATAAGAAAAATCCATATTTGAATTAGTTTTAAATGTAATTCGTATTTGTGGTATTTTTATCTTCCTTGAGTTAATAAAGATTTTTATTTCCAATTGGAATTACTTTTTGTAAGATAATGGAAATGTAGACTTTTTTGAAAACCTACACTACCAATTAAAAAATATTGAGAAAACATTGCACTCCTATGTTCTAACCATGCCGTAAGAACTAAGATTAACCGTTTCCATACAAATAAATATATATTCAAAAATTAATTGGATTTACGAAATAATATTATGGTAAAAAAATTGGGTCAAAAGTTTTCCGTTTCTGTTACGGTTTGGAATTAAAATTATTATTAATATTTCATAAGCACATACGTGTTAACGTGTTGTGACGATCAGTTACTATTTGCTCACTATATTAACAACTGATAAATAATATTTTATTCACCACTGCAGGACCGCCTGTTGAATGATTGTTTCCATCCATAATTTAATGATTCAAACTTCAAGTCGGGTTAAATGTGGCACGGTTAATCCTTTTTTGTAATAGAAATTATATATACTTATAACAGGAGGATATTGTGATTATATCAATAAACACGTAAGATCTTTTATTATATTTTCAATGCTATTATATTTTATATTTTATATTTTCACATGGCTCATCCTGTAAGCGAAAAAATGAAATTGATAGAGCGACTAAAATGCTTAATTTGTACAGCAAGGAACTAGGAAAATACATGGGCATAAGTATAACCAATTCCTAGCCAATCACACTAGGACACCACTCGCATCACAATGTGCTATGCAGGTACTATTCAACGGCTACTATTTATATGTAAAAACTTAAAACTTAACAGTCTTAAAATCTCAGTTACAATATATATATATATATATATATATTATATCAATATAATATATCGTGTATTGAATTCTGCCCGGAGTGGTGCTGTTAAATCATATTTAACATGAACGTTGGATAGTACTTAGACCAAGGATCGTAGTACGTGCTAGTGTTTGAGCGCTCGTGTATAATATTATGATCGTGCGTGCATGCGCGCGTATAGATGTGCGCATATTATGACCGTGATGTTTTCCAAGTCTCAGCATGCATTTCGTAAGTTTCTCGCACGCACCACTCACATCATCCTGCTCACCCGTCGACCGTTTCACATCCAGCTCTGCACGAGTGTGTAATTATGATGAAATAGTGTGTGGACCGCCAGCTGACCGTTAATGACGTTCCGAAACGTTAGACCGGGACCGAAAATAATAATTACTCAAACCTGCGGTGGCGGCGGTGCGTGGTAATATCGCAGAGCTACTATATATATACGATGGTAAATTACACGTTCTTATACATGTATATAGGCCGCATGTATATACAGTCATACATATGTAAAGGTATGAGTCTTAGCGGTAAACAGACATTTCTGGGGGGGGGACGTTCGGTTAAAGTATATTACGCTCGAGCGCCGTACACACATTCGTACATCGCGTCTGCGGAGTAAAATAAAAACCGAACACAGCTAGACGGTCCGGCCACTGTCCGTATTTACTGTGTTTATATACGCGCTCGAGTGTTTTATCTCTATCTCTGTCTCCCCATATAATATTCTTCTTTTTTCTCTATTTTTCTCCAACTTTATCCCACATCAGGTTAAAACGTGTTTCTTTCTCTCTCTCTCTCTTTCTCTCTCTCTCTCTTTCTCTCTCTCGATTTCTCTTTTATCTTTTTTCCTCTATTTTTTCTATATTTATCCTACACCGGGAGTAAAACGTGAGTTACTTTTATGACTCACGCACACACACACACACACATACACACACACAAACACACACACACACACACACACACACACATGCCTCTAAAAACCCTTTTCTGCATCGTACCACGCACAGTCGTATAGTGTTCTATTATATATACATATAGGACACATACAATACTCTATATTATATATACGTATACCAACGACGCGCGTCGGCCATCGGTTACGATTTTGTTATGTGACCCTACGCTAAATCGACTTACCAACATTTACTGATGGACCAAATTGCCTACAGGATACACACATGCATACACACTCACACACACACACACACACACACACACACACTCAGGACTCCGAAGCTCTACTACATGTACTTCGTCCATACATTTATAACCTCATAGCAGTGAAACGCACGTCCCTTGTCATCTCCGCTGTCGACCTTTTCACTGAGTCTTGACCCATGAAAAAGGATTTCATCCGAACCACCCCGCCGCTTCATCATCACGATCAATAGTAATAGAAACGCGTTAGGTTATATATATATATGTTATATATATATAACGTATAACGTATATATTACGATTTAGTTCGCCGGCGGTCGTTTTGCTTGTTCTGCGACCCCTTTTCCCATCGCGCTTTGACGGTAAAAATAATTGTTGTACTGACCGTGCACGCGGGGTTAGGGTTAGGGATCGTGGATGGATTTTATTTCTCGACTCGACCATCCTGCAGAACACGCTGATTAATATTTGCGATAAGTGTGTCGAGGGTATTGGGGGGGGGGAGATCTCGCAGGGATGCCAATGAAGTAATTGCTCTCGTCGTCGATAAACGTATAGCCTGACCGATATAGCAGCGCGCTGTTGGATTAGAAATTCAATAGCGGGCTATACGCGAACAATTATTATTTATTGGAAACCGATTGGCACGGATCTGCGCCGCGTCGTGTAAACCATTTTTCTATTGTGTTCTCGCGCAGCTACGACGTTTGGACAATGCGTTTATGATTAATGGAGTTCTATATGTCAACATAATAAACATCTTTGTATACACAATAATCTGGGAATAAACGCACACGCACACACATACACACACACACACACACATGTACATGCACACTCAACGTATCTTGAAAGCAATAATTACTCTGCAATTACTTATGTGTTTTATTGTAGAGCGTAATTATTTTAATTTCTCAAAAACAAGAATACTGGGCTCCACTGAGACTCTTGTATGGGGGACCAAAATTATTATTATTATATCATGATCAAACCACCAAATTGTTATTACCTTGAGTATAGTTGTAGGTATACATTTGAAGTTACATTCAAACAATAAATTATTTTAATAATATTTATAAACAAGTTTCTTAATCCTCGGTATTTTATTTTATTTTTTGTGATTGAAAATTCCATGGTACAAATTATAATGGAACATATTTAATGTTGTAATCAGTCTAACTAATTTTGAGTTCTAATTTATATACACTGACAGTAAACGAACCCGTGACGAATTTATAAATTTAAATATTAAAATGTCGCTACACATTGTAGTTTCTAATAGAATGTCTTTAATTATTTAATTACCAATAAATAATTATCAATATCGATTCATGCTTTTAAGAATTAAGGCTTAAGAGTGCTTGACCATCGTGTACGAGAGAACAGCTGTTTATTGATCTTGAACATACTACGGTAAAATGGTATATGAAAACATAACGGTAGTTGAAGTGTATCTACTATATTATAATTTATAACTAAAGTAACTAAAGAACTGAGTTTACGACAAAATATCGAATAGTTTTCAAAAGACTACTTACTTATATCTATTTACTATTTAAATTTTTTATTGTATTTTTAAATTTTTTTTTTTTAGTTTTACATTATTTTAGTCATTTTGTCACTCACGTTTGGATTGAACTTTGTTATAATAGTGGATTACAACTTTATCAAAGTATCTTAATATTTTAAATATTTTCATGACATAAATTTGTAACGACTGATAAAAACGATTGTAAATCACGTACATTTCCCCAGCCCCCCTTTTTTAAAATTAAAAAAATTTTTTTTGCCAAACATTAGTGTGCCATTTGTATGAATTTGTGCGATACCGGTTTAACCATATATTAAAAAATAGAGAAGGGGGGCCAGAGAAATGTTTCCCAGCTCCCCCTCATAGAAAAAATAACTATTTTCAAATTTTTTTTCCACAAACCATTAGTGCGTCATTAGTGTGAATTTGTGCGACTGTTTCCAGAATTTGTGCAAAACCCGTTGTACCCGAAAAATCAGATTTTTCGTTTTTGGCATTTTCCCAGCCCCCCTCATAGAAAAAACAACTATTTTCAAATGTTTTATCCCCCAACCATTAGTGCGCCATTAGTGTCAATTTGTGCGAAACCCGTTGTACCCGAAAAATCAGTTTTTTTGTTTCTGGCATATAATCTTGTTAAGTCTCAACACCTAACCTAACCTAACCTTGTAATGGTAAATGTAATGATTCACCTGGTTTCGGTAACTTTATACTATACTTAATTTTTTTTCTTTATTAAGTTAACTTGCCCAACCTAGTATATTTAATAACGATTTAACCTACTATAAATCATACTTACTTTTTAAAAGTTTTTATCGGAACCTACTTATATACAAATAGGTAGATAAATCGTTACAAATGTTTAAGCAAATTCAATCATAAGTTTTGTTCTCTGTTTGTCACCTAACGATGCGCAGGTAGGGTAGTCCCCTAACTCTAAAATGGAAATTGCGGGACAGTGAGCGATTTTCAAATTCTGAAAATGAATTTGCAAAATATACCTGACAGTTCAGTATAACACAAAATTTAGTCATGTGTCCTGTAAAAATGTAAGACGTATCCAGGGCCGTCCCGAGGGGGTTTGTGTAGGGGGTGGTCTACCCCCCCCCACGACTCATCTACTTGGGTCCAGTCGGCACATAGCTCAGCGATCCATTGAGTTGGCAATTTTAATAATATTCAATAATTATAATATTATAATAATATTTCAAGTCTTTGAAAAAATATTTTATATTGCAGAGTCAAATTATGAGTTCAAATATTTTCCTATGAAAATAAATATTATATTTTATAAGAATATCATAATTAATAATAATTATTAACAGTATTAACTGATAAGTAAAATAATAATAAAATTCTAATGAAATATTGTCGTTCCATGGGAATGTACATGCAGCTCGATTCTCGATAACAATATGTTATAAATAGATCTGATGTACAATGTACATATCATCAAATCGACTGTCTGATCACATTGATATAATTTTGAACAGACATAATATAAAAGAGGCAATACAATGAGAGCAAGAAAAAGAATTTAACAAAAATATTATTATTATATTATTTGATATTGCTCGAACATTAGCTCGACAATGTTCAGCATTACGAGGTGATGGTGATGAAAGTAGTATCAATTTTATGCAATTAGTTGAAATATTGACTAGACATAATCCATTAATGGATCGTTGGATTAAGGAAACTTCTAAACGGTCATATAAAGTTCATTATTTAGGACCGAGATCACAAAATGAATTCATTGAATTATTGGCTAATGAAACACGTAAAATAATTGTAAATGAAGTAAAAGAAGCAATAACTTACTCTGTGTCAGCTGACACAACTCCAGATATCACACATGAGGATTGCTTAGCTGTATGTACAAGGTTAGGTTAGGTTATGTTAGGTTAGGTGTTGAGTAAGACTAAACAAAATTATATGCTAAAAACGAAAAATCTGATTTTTCGGGTACAACGGGTTTCGCACAAATTCTGGAAACAGTCGCACAAATTCACACTAATGGCGCACTAATGGTTGGGGGAAAAAAAATTTGAAAATAGTTATTTTTTCTATGAGGGGGAGCTGGGGAACATTTCTCTGGCCCCCCCCTTCTCTATTTTTTAATATATGGTTAAACCGGTATCGCACAAATTCTGAAAGTAGTCGCACAAATTCACAGAAATGGCACACTAATGTTTGGCAAAAAAAAATTTTTTAATTTTAAAAAAGGGGGGAGCTGGGGAAATGTACGTTTGTAAATTGACTGTTTCGTCAATGAAACCGAGCTGGTATAACTATTATGTTACATATCGTACAGATACTGCTAAAAAAATGCTTATGTTCATCAAATTTAAAAGTTGTATATGTAACGATGAACCACGTGCGTCGTGCGTCGTATTTGTTACATCCTTTCAGAATATTATTGATATTGGTTTTAACTATGTTCCGCTGATTCCGAGTTCAGTATTCGAATAACCTTTGACGGCGGTGCATACTATTTGAATTCCTGCACCTCCGACGTTATTTTCAAGAAATCTCTATCCCTCTGTCCAGAAGGAACTGCAAACGCTTTGATGTAGTCATAGTACTATATATATGTATATATATATATACATAATTTTTGTTTTCGAGTAATACTGGTATTTATTATTATTACTGCATTATCTGCGCGAGATCCTTTAAGAAGAATTCACGAGGCGAAGGCGGTAGATAAAAGGAGAGAAAAAATAATAAAATAACCGAAGAAAACGTAATTAAAAACTCTCCCGGTCTTATTGTTCCGTTCAAACGAGTTATTTTTTTTAATTTTTTTTTTTTATTAACAATATAAAGTTTTCCTGACAGTCGAAATCATCTAAGCTTAGGTGTAAAGAATTAATTATTTTTTAACATTTATAAATTAGATCACAATTATGGTATAAATAGTCAAAACTATAATTTAAAATATACTGAATAAGATACGATTGTTAAACATTAACAGATAATAAAATATAAAATATAAGATAATATTTACATAATACAATACTAGATTAGAGATTTAGGACGTCGTGTGGACGGCCGCGTTGGAGTCTGCGACTGTTTGGACGGGTAAATCGCTGAAGCCTGAAGTGCTGTGAACCACTTGCTTTAGATAATTTGTTAAAGAAGTTTACCGATAATTCTTTTATGTAGTTTTTGATAATTGGAATTTTGAAATCTGTGTGCAGTGCGTCGTTTCGGACAGACCATGGGGAATTTGAAATTACACGTAGGACTTTTGATTGTAATACTTGCATTTTGTGTATATGAGTTGTAGCACATTGATCCCAGACCGAGGCTGCATATAAAATTAAAGGGCAAATTATTTGTTTATATAATAATAGTAAGCACTTCCAGTTCAATGAAGTTTGCTGATTTATAAGTGGATTTAATATTTTAAGCGTTGGTATCCTTGCTGAAGATATATGAGGATTCCAAGTGAGTTTTTTATCTAATGAAACTTCAAGATATTTAATATTGTGATACCAAGCTATGTTTTGACCGTTGAACTTTAATGTATTATAGTGTTTGGGTTTTCGTAACGTCAATAGGACTGCTGAGCTTTTTGATTGGTTGAGTGCAATTTTCCAACTTTGTGCCCATTTTTGAACTGCGTCGAGATGAGTTTGAATATTATCTATTACCTTATCTACATTATCAGAGCTTGAATATATTACACTATCATCCGCATACAGAGCTATTTCCGTGTTCATTGATATGGGGAAGTCAGAAATGTACAGATTGAAAAGTATTGGGGACAATTTTGATCCCTGTGGTACTCCAGTATTAATATATGCGATATCCGAATTTGCGTCTTCTATTTGGACGGTGAAACTGCGCGAATATAGAAATGATCTAATGATGTTGACGATGATTGTGGGCGTATTAAGGCATTTTAATTTGTAAAGTAGACCGTCATGCCCGATATCGTATTAATAATGAAGTTTCACACGTTGTACGAGTGTATACACATAATAAAAGCCCGTAAATATTAGCATTTCAGTCGATTGAAACAATGCCAGGCTTGTTACGAGACTTAATATAATAAACAAGGATACGGCGGCGTATATATATCCGCTTTGCAGGGGAGTGCATTGCCGGCCCCGAAATGTGTGTGTATAAATTTCACCCGCTGAATGCAGTCGGGACTACGAAAGTTTTGCGCGTTCGAGGCGAGGGATGACGCTCGTCCTGTCGAATAAATAATTCAATTATCGCACTATTGATGCTACTTGGTTAGGGGCTGCGACAACTGCGAGTGCTATAATTTATTGTTATAACGCGACCGCGGACCTTCAATCGGGTTATTATCACCGGGCACGACGGCGTATTTTTTTTACTTTAAATTTTTCCCATACCACTATTCTGGTAGAACCGCCAAATCGTTTGTATTATTTGATAATATCAATGGAGGGTTTGAAGGAACGACCGCCGAATGTTGGATGCGTGCAGGGTACTTATTCGCCACAGACGATGTTAATATATATAATATTAGGCAACAAGATCGTTTGATTCACGAGTAAATCATTACTTTATACGAAGATACGATATATTTAGAAGTATCATTGAACCTATCGTTATGAATATAATTAACATGATTAATGTAATTTAATGCATGATGCATGTTGATGCATTGAATGTTTTTTTGTTTAATATGATATAATGTATCTACGATAGTATTTTAACTTGGTGGTAGTGCATGGCCAGCAATTTTTTTTTCTATATGTTTTATTCAATACCTATATATTGATACCTACCTAGTGGGTAGGCAGATTTACATCATTGCATATAGTGTTGAAAGTGGTTCACCTAGCATTATTACATAAACTACAAACATAAACGAAAATTATACTGTGGATCGGCTAAACGAATTGTAAATAATTCGTTTGAACATAATTACAAGATTGATAAACCGTTGAAATTTAAATACGATTTTGCCTTTTACCTATAAACGCTTCTGGTGTATTTCTCGGCCTTTGATTTCATATTTGCAATATTCAGTTGCTCGGGTGATTTTGTTTATATTTATCTGACAAGCATGCGTGTTTATTAGCCAATCCGAAAACTATGCGAACTAATTCTGGAATCGCTTTTGTCAATTTTAATGAAAATACTTGTGGAACATCGTTCATCATGCACCTATACAATATCATGTACGCACTCGGGGATCGTCATGTTTAAATCGAACTTGTATATTGTGTAAACAGGGAGAAAAAAGTTTCCCTTAAACTACGTGCATGCCGTGTTTTAATCGGGTTCACTTCATATAATCATAATAATAACCAGAAGAAAAGAGTATTCAATAAAACGTGAAGCGGAAATAATTGTTATCGAAAGTAAATAATACCATACACTTCCAAAATTCTATTTTTTCTATAACAATGTAAAACACGAGTTATTCCTGCCAAGGGATTTTTATTTTAGATATGATGAACAATCGCTTAGCTATTTACAACAAAAGCCGCATAAGACGTGTCGTACTTTATCCGATGAATATTATTATTATCATAAAGTAAACCCGTATATTATGTATACTAACAGCTGATTGCATTTTCTTTTATCGTAGAAAATACATGCGGTTTTGTATAATATACCGAATAGTATAATATTATCGAAAATCGTGTTTATTTAAATTTTTATTTATATTTTTATATCAATATTGTCGAGTTGAAATAGTTTCATAAGACAAAATGATTCTATTGCAAAAAAATGAATGCATTCATAATGTTACAAATATATTTAAACATTTAAACATAGTTATATAATATTGACATATTGTTACATATGAGTAATTAATTATTGATACAGTTAAATATAATTCAAAAATATGCCAGTACAACAACTTAGAGTATCATCGCTTTTAGTTTGATTTCATTTATATTTACTTATTTCACAGTAGGATACCTTTAAAACATACCGAACAGTGACTGATTTCAGAATTTTAAGATCTGATGACATGATGAAAAAAAATAAAAAACTATTTGTATTTAATCGAATTCAAATTTGTGGTAGAGGGACTAGTTGGATACATTTTAGATGGTTAGTGGACTATTCTCTATTATAATAGTATTCATATAAAATTGTGGTGTAAAGATTATAATTTATGACAAAACATAATACAATAAACCCACTTTAAACTTTAAAATATATAATTCTAATATTTGTTTTATTTTAAGAATACCTGTACCTAATGTATTATTTTTTTTTATATTAATTAATAATTATAATTAAATGTTTATACACTTTGTATGGATCCAAAAGAACGAGTAGGGCATATTATATTTAAATTAATACCTAGATGAAAATATGAAGTGATGTAATTATAACCTCAGCTTAGTTCTTCACCAGAAACAAAAATAATTTATAAATATTAAGAAAATAAGACATTACTATTTTAATTATAAATATAAATTAAAGCTTTTAAAAATGTATTATTATAATTAATGCAAATCTCAAAACATAATATATGTAACTTTACAACATTCTTACATAAAAATGTAAAAAAAAAAAATAATGGGCATGAATAATAAAAATAATTACTGTAGTTAACATGTAGTGTCACATGGATGAGATTAATACAAAATATTATTGAATACCAAAAATATTTTAGAATTTTGAAATTTTAAAAAAGCAAAACGATGATAACTATATGATAATCTATACGTATATAATATATACATACATATAAAAGGATAACTGATGTATCAATGCATAGCCTAAGCTACAGGGTCCAGAGACTAGACATTTACACAGATGTTCCTTATAAAACTTAGACGCATATCAAAAAAGGGATTTTCAAAATTCAACCCCTAATGCGTTTTTTGAAATTCGTTTCCTATGGTGGTGAAGCGAGATAATCATAAAGTAAAATTGTTTTTCTGTAATATTACCGATTTACTGGGTGAATGTATACTTGTATAGTAAACAAAATCGCAAAAGGTGCTAAAGAAGAAGGTGAGGATTAGGAGAGTCTTCTTCTTATCGTGTCCGGTGCTGGACTTAATAAATACTAATTGCATTCAATTATAAATAAACATTAAGATTTAAAATATAAAATTTAAAAGTGCTAAATATTTTGATTCAGTCAGTAGGTGTTTATTGATATAACGTTTTCATTGGCAATTGCCAAATCGTCAATTGTGCATCCTGGCGGTGCAAGGGCACATTTTAGTAGGTGTTCATCGGATTGCCTCTCACCGCATTCACAAATGTCAGGTCCTTCTTGGTATTCCCATTTCACCATATTGCCTCTTGTCTTAGTTACTCCGGCTCTTAGCCTATTTTTTGTTTTCCATAGGGGCCATGGTTGATTTCCGCCTGGGGGTAGTCGTTCATCAGGTGGCACAGGTGTTTCAGCTCGTAGTTCTTCTCTCCATTTACGTAATCGGATCTGGTCGGAGGGGGGGTCCTGGATCACATTTGTTTTAGTAATAAAACTTCTTCTTGATTTGGTTCTAAATAACTATACCATATATAATAACCATATTTAGACGCCTTTGGTCGGTAGTTTGTTTTGTTCTTTCAATACATGTGGCCGTGTATCTCCGAATTTCTGGCGGAGCGATTCCCGTTAGTGGGTAAATGTATTTAACTGGCATGGGTTTGAGGCATCCAGTTATCAACCTACAAGTTTCATTCAGGGCCGTATCAACGTGTTTAGCATGTTTCGACTGGTTCCACACTGGGCAGGCATATTCTCCAGTGGAAAAACATAAAACCAGTCCTGTATTTCGAATTGTATTTGGCGTGGTACCCCACTTACTGCTTGTTAGTTTCCGTAATACATTATTCCTTGTTTGGACTTTCATCTTGGTTTTCCTACATTGTTCTTTAAACGTAAGAGTTCTGTCTAATGTAACCCCTAGATAGACTGGGTGTTCTGTGTTTTTCAGTGTTTTTCCAAGCCACTCAACTTTGAGCTCTCTTTTTGCCTCACAATTTCGGAGGTGGAAGCAGCATATCTGTGTCTTATCCGGGTTTGGTGTTAATTGGTTTCTCGCATAATACGTTGTTAACTCTTAGAGAGTTTTTGTAAGCTTACATTCGATTTCTTGGAATGTTATGTCCTGTGCTGCTATGGCCAAGTCGTCTACATATAGAAAGTGCCTTGTTTCTTTTGTGATGGGTTGGTCATTGGTGTATATATTAAATAGAATAGGCGTCAGCACGCTACTCTATGGTAAGCCATTTCGCTGATTTCTCCATCTACTCCATTTATTATTTAGCGTGAATGTAAAGCGTCGATTGCGTAGCATAGAAGATATTATTTTCACTAGGTGCCAGTCATTCGTACACTTATATATCTTTTTTAGTAATAGATTGTGATTCACCGTATCATATGCTGCAGATAGCTCTAAAAGAATCACCCCTGTAACTTTTTTGTTCTCATAACCATCCTCAATGTGCTGACATAAGTTTAGTACTTGTCCTGTGCAGGATTTACCCGGCCTAAAACCGGCTTATTTAACGATAAGTTTTCTTTCTATTTGTTCTTTTATATCGTTCATAATAATTCATTCATACAGTTTAAATGTATGGCAGAGTAGAGATATAGGTCTGTAGTTTTTTGGATCCTTGTAGTCTTTGCCTGGTTTGGGCAGAGCCACTACCTTTGCTTTCTTCCATGTTTTAGGTACCAAAGCCTTATCGCGACAAGAGTTCAAGAAACTTAACAACCATTGTTTTGTTTTTATACCGAATTGTTTTATGTGTTGTGTCATGATTTCATCCAGCCCTGGTGATTTGCCGTTTTTCATCTCTTTGAGGCTTTTATTTAATTCGGAAATAGTAAAATTAAGCTGGAAACTATTTTGCTCATTGTCTCGGCATCTGATGAGTTTTTCTTTCTTAATTATATTTCCTGATTTGCCTAATTTTCCGTTTAGAAGTAATTGTGTAGCTTCTTGATTTGTTGTTACATTTCGTTCGTATGTGTGACGGGATCTCCATTTAGTTTTTTGATGAGTCGCCATGCTCTTTTGCTATTTTTTTTCATACTTGTGTTATCTATAAGCTCATGCTATCTATCATTTTTATCTTTACATAAACGACTCGTTAAAGTTTCTCCTATCATAATTGTTTCTTCGCTAAACGGGTCTGTGGCAAAAGATTTTTCATATTCCTCCTTTATTTTTTTGGTTTCTTCCGTCATTCCGCATACATATCGTTCTCTGCAGCCTCGTGGGATATATAATTTAGAAATTTTTTTCACTTTTTCTACGAATGCTTCATGATTCTCTGGATTTGGGTCTAGATTATATATTTCTTTATCTAGTGTTTCTCTAAATTTTTCCCATTTCGTTTTTCTAAAGTTAAACCGTATTTTAAAGGGTATTGTTTGTGATCTCACTACTTCTGTGACGCTTAGTATTAGGGCTCGGTGTTGAGTGTTTGGTATGGGGTCACATACATTTTTTACGGTTTGTGCGTTAATTTGGTCACTGACAAAAATTAGGTCTGGGTTATAACTTTTTTTCCACCGGCCGCTATTGAAAGACGAGGGAAGTTTTGGGTCATTAATAAGAGACAACCCCTCAGCTTCAGTCCAGTTTTCCACGTTTTCTCCATTTTGGTCGTTCTCTTGGTATCCCCGTGTGGTACTATGACTGTTGAAATCACTAAGAACTATTTTTGTATTACAATTGTCGAAGTTTATCGGTTTTTCGTAATTAAAGTCTGTGTTCGGTGGTTTATACAGTGAGGTGATTGTACAGTTTTCTACCTCAATAGTTAGTATTTCGATTTGTTTGCTGTGACTGGTGGCTGCGCTTTTGACCACGAGTCCTGGTTTGGAATATATAGCGCTTCCGTATTTTGAATACAGTAACTCGATGACTAGATTCATTCCCGATATTTTCGGACGAGGGCTAACCTCATCCTGGTGCGTCTCTTGGACACATAACACGTTGCGTTTCTCTTTTATACAAATGTTCACCTTTGATTGCTGAAAAACCTTCTATGTTTTGTGTAATCACTTTAAATGCTGGTGGGAGTGGCCTTGAAAAGAGCCATTTTGAGTTTGAACGCCTAAACATTCTAGCACCGGTGTTGGTAAGATTAGTTCGCAATATATGTCCTGGTGTAGACTCTGTATCGTAATGCAAGGGACGCCACGAGCAGGCTCTTACCATGTCCCCCATTAGGAGAGTAATAATCACCATTAAGATGCAGGTGATCCTGATGCTAGAAGCCTTTCTAGCATCACTGGAGCTATAAATGGAAAACGAGACGTTGCCGGTACTTGTTCTAGCAAAGGGACCTTTTGGTCAGCAGTATTTGTAACAGTTCTAGCGATTCAAAAATCCAAGCGTCTTGGAAATTTCTTGATATTATCTTTATCAGGATTTTGCAATTTTTCGGCCATGTCCATCAGTAAAGCAGCAGTGATTGTATACCTCGGATATTGACCTGCAGGTTGATCAAGCGTTGCTATTTGTGGCCGCTGAGGATTTAAATATTGGTACTGGAGGTGCTAAAGATGTGCTGCTGGAGGTGGTGGTGACACTGAATGTACTATTGATGGTACTAGAGCTGCTATCGGGGGCATTGGATAAGATGAATATTGTTGTGGACCATAATAGTTGTTGTTTGTAATTGGCTCATTAGCTCATTCCCTCTTATATACGTACTTGCAACACCTAAAGATTTAAATCGTGCAATGATTAAAATTTATTTTATTATAACTTATAAATGTTATTATGTTTCAAGTAGTCTCACTTTCAATGATACACGGTCAAATTTTCAATTTATAGTATTTACGAGTTTATTTATTTTAGTTTTTTTTTATTTCTCTCGATGTTTTCAGTACCTACACATTTGCAGATGGTCGATTTTTCTAAACAAATAGTTTTCACGTTTAGTACATTATATAATTTTCTTGGAAAATAATTATGTGAACGATATTATTATTTTCTATTGCATTCCAAATACTCTTGACGTCATATGAATCTTTCTTTGAATTTTTGATATGATTTTTTTTATAATTGTTGATTTCAACTAGGTAATAATGAGTCGAAATCGCTTTTTTCAAACAATTTTTATGTTCATTATGTTTACGTTCAACAGAAACTAGTTTACTTTTAAAACTTTTGATTTCTTGAACTAATTAGCTGTTAACCTTAATCAATGACTTTTTTTCAGACAATAACATGTTTACAATGCTTTCAAATTTATTCATCATACTGTTGATATTCTCATTCACAATGTCTAAATTTAAAATTAACTGACAGTGAAATTTTAAATAAAGGTAATAATTTGTCGAAATTGGATCAGTAATGAGAATAATGTAAAATTAGAATTACAATCTTCGTTAGTTGATGATTTCAAAATGATTTTCACCAACTGATTACACTTGATATTCTGAGCAATAACTCAATCGTCGAATGAGAACCTATAGGAAAATATTTTTGAAATACATTAATTCTGCTTATCTTATTTATCAAAACAGTAATATTATAACAATATAATACCATACGTTCGATCGTATTTATTTTTCGTTTCTTTACGTTGAGATCGTTTCCTAATATTGAAAATTATTCAATTAATAACACATTATTATTTTCGTTTATCGATTTGACCACTAAACGCGGAGCAAAAATGAATTAAAGTTAAAGTTAAATTAAAGTTTACTTATATGCCCTAAATCTAGTTTTAATTTCGATGAAAGTACAATTTAAGCTGTTGCATTTACAAACAGAATATTTTCCAAACGTAGGATATTATGTGTAATGATAATAAGGACAAAATAAAATTAACCAACTAAAATGTTGAACATAAGCTAAATTATTTTTCGTAATTCTTCTACTCTAAAGTTTATTTATTGCTTCTAAAACTATAATCACCTTGACTTATTGCGGGTTTTTTAAAATTATTTTGTTGAGAACAAAGGGACGTTATCTACACTGGACCCACTTCTTGGAACAAACGTTTTCGAGCAAAATAATAATGTGTACATATTATACATTTCATATCTGGAACTCTCAGCCATCTAGTACTCACTAGCATCTCATACCGAGGGAATTGCTATCGACCCAAACATACTGCAGCAGACTCTTGTAATCACGAGCGACCGCCTTGATTTCAGATCCAACTAAAAACCGATTGGAATTATATAATTTTTACTACTACAAAACGTATGTATCGATATAGTCAATATTATATCATAACCTTTAAATAATCACATAATAATGTTTTATGGTCCGCGAAATTACATGGATATGTTTTCCCGTTACCGTTCTCCTAAGCAGTGTATCTCCGGTACAGCAACTCTTTCGTTACCTACTTCTTCGGGTTCAACGTTGATCTGAACCAGTATTGTATGCATATTTCTCGGGTTATTTTTACGGTAACAGTAATTGTAATTGTATCTACTAGAAAATTGAAAATCCTAACCTCTTTCACCCGTCCCTTTCTAATTCTTTCCGTCCATCCTTCAGCCCGTTCTTCTTTCCTGGTAGCGTCTGCGATAGATCCGATATTCGTCGCATCAGCCAACTGAACCAACTTTTGTTTTTCACTGTGGTCTGTTGCTCAGAACAGTCCATTCTTACATTTGCCGTAATCGTAATAAGTTTGGTAAATGTCCTCGATTTCCATTCGAATATCGTTAACAAGTTTATTTATTTACATAAATAAAAACACAATTAATAATACAACGAATTAACCAGGTTAGTTCGCAGTACGAACAAATACAATTCATATACAGTATTTCGTTCGAGTCAGCTAATAAATATAAGTATAAATTGTAATGCGTAGTCCGGTTGGTGCTACATTATGGTGACCGGTAAAAATATCTCCGAAAAAATGTCTACGGACAAAACATTTCTGGTAAAGTATATAAATAGCTAGGATAGTAGGATACGAATCGAGCTTTGATCACGTAAATAATATTGAGCGTGTTAATATTATTATTATGTATTATTAATGTAGAAAACGTGATACCATTTGCCTTTTATGTAAATTTTTTGTGGGTAAATTTGTACCAAAACATCAATTAGGTAAGTAATTATTTGGAATATGTTATATAAAGTTTATAAAATGAATTCGGATTATTTATGGTCATTTCTACCTTCGTGATCTATACGCATGATAAACAGGATGTAATATCATCGTGCGTTATTGTTTGATAAATGGTTTAAAGGAATTTTTAATTTTATTAAAACCAAATCATACTCAATCATTTTATTTTATAGTTTGTAAAATATAAAAAAAACCGACTGCGGATTATGTAAAGATAGATTACTTAATAATCTGAATTATTTAATAATAAAAAAGACCAACGTAGCTCAAACTTTATACGAATGGTTCGCTGTAGTTCAGAATTTCAAATTATTAGTGACTGTACACGATATATAATAAATATTTTAAAGACCAGCTGCAGCAGGTATGATTATTCAAACAAATAAATTGATAGTGATTTTGTAATTATTTTAGCATATTTATGTGATACTTTTGAATAACTGAATATCATTTACACATATTTACAAGAACCATATTCTGCATTTACATGACAAAGTGACTGATTTTTGTAAAAAATTATCAAATTTCAAAATTACTGAGGAAAAGTAATTATTTCATCTGATTCTTCGCTACAAATGAAATTTCCTTCATGGTCACTTATTTAAGATATCGGAATAACATGAAATATGAATATCCTGAAGTAGCCTATTATAATGTTTTGCGTATATTAGAACTATTTGCATCATCGTATTAGTGTGAAGCAGAAAAGCATTATGATAACAATTAATATACGCAAAACAAGCGCATCGTTCACAATAAGATTAGATCATTATTTTATAATTACGAAATTTAATCATTATTATTTAATATTGTTTCTTTTTTTCGTGATAAAATAAAAATGTTATATTTATATTTGAATAATGAAATATTGCCTTATTTACTAAATAAGATGTAATTAAATTTTTGTTATTTTTAGGGATATCTGAACAAAAAAAATTTGGGTGCCACTGGATTATTGTCTATAATGTAATATGGCAGCTATCATAGTGCATTTTTTTTTTTTAATAATCATGGTTAATTTTTGTCGGTGTATATTTTAATCAATTATATAATATTAATCAAAAACGTTTCTGGCTATGCTAATATTTCGAAGAGGTTTTGAATTCTAGGTTTTTTTTTTCTGATTTAGATTCAAATGCTAAGGTTAATAGCTTGCACCAAAAAAAAAGGGGGGGAGGGGTGTTAAATTACAAAAGTTTCTTAAATTAGATTGTACATATCGAATTGTTTAAGAAATGTGATTATTTTGTTGGTATTGTCATGGGTTGGATTGAGGGCTTCGAAGATGTTGTCGGGTATTTCGAGTTTTTTTCTTGCATTTATATGATTACGACATTGGACTAGGAGGTGCTTGACTGTGAGAGGTTCCCCGCAAGTTTGGCACATTGCAGGTTCTTCTCTGCGCATAAGATGTCTATGGGATATTTTTGTATAACCTATACGTAGTCTATTGATAACTACTTCATCTTTGCGATAAGATGTATGGAGTTTGGGAAAGTATACAGTAGTATTTTTTATTTTTTTTAGTTTATTATCAGGCGTACGCCGCCATTCGGATTCCCATTCATTGGCAAAAAGTTGTTGACATTCCTATGGATGTCAATGAGTGAGGAATATGTGCGTATTTCGGTTAGAGGGTTGTTAATTGTTTCACGAGCTACTTTGTTTATTGGCTTTTTCATTGCCATCTATTCCACAATGGCCTGGTGTCCATATAAACCGAATTTTCTTGTTGGCGTTTTCAATGATGTTGCTTATTTTAATTGCTAGGATGCTTGGAATGCGAGCTATACTTTATATTGTTTAGAGCGCTGAGCGAATCCGTACAAATGTTAATGGTCGAATCGGAAAATTGAATGGTTAGGTGAACTCCCTCCAGGAGTGCAAAGTATTCCGCCATATAAACACTGTAATGGTCTTGTACGATATGGATTGATTGCCGTTTATGATAGCAATCGCAACACTTGAGTTGGTTTTGGAGGCGTCTGTGTCTGTATAGATTTGTGGATTAGACGGAGAAGAACCCATATTTTCATTGAATACATTTTAGATTCTGAACGGAGTGATGGAATCTATTGGTTTTACAATGATGTGTATTTTTTTTTATTTTTTTACTTTTTTTGTGTCTGAGAGCACCTATTTTGGTAGTAAAAATGCTTCGATTTTCTTAAACAGCAACTTTTCTAAAAGGAAAATGTATGTAGATGGTACTTGGGCAAGTCAAAAATGCAACTTTTTCCATACTTTTAAAATGCTCTAACTCAAAAACGAAAAACCGCAACAACTTGAAATTTTCACCAAATCTTTATATTGGCGTTTTCTATACATTGTTAAGTTTTCAAAGTATTTTAACATATTTTGACTTATTTAAAGGCAATTTAAATTTTCGATTATTATAAAATTTTTTTTTTTAAACATCTATAAAATTTAATTGGCTGACCGAAAATTCTTGAAAACTTATTTCAAGGTTTCTTATAAATTATACTTATCGAAACTAAAAAAAAATGGAAGTCGTATGACACAAATTTTTTTTATAAGCTCATAAAATTTAAAATTTCTATTAAATGTGTCAAAATCACAATAATTTGCAAGATATTTTGTAGTTCAAAATCCATAAAATATATTCTATTCGTACTTCAAGTTCAACATTTTAACACTAGGTTATCCATAAGTTACCTACTCTTCAAAAAACTATAAAAAAAATTTCTACCGAACTTTAAGAAAAAAATTTTAGGACTGTTTGAAATTCAAATTTTTACGAAATCGCATAAAATATCGATTTATTCTCAAACGATTTTAAATATTTGTTATAATTCAAAAAGTATAAGTCGCAAAAACTCGAAATTTTTACTAGTTGTTAGGATTGGCATTTTCTTTACGTCATATTTTTTTCATAATATTATAATGATTTTTAAGCAACTTATAGGCATTTGAAATATTTGATTTTTTACATTTTCTTTTTATAAGCGTTTGAACAGAGATTATTGACATTATATTTCAATTTAAATATAACATAATATATTTTAATATACCTATTCTTGACCAACATATCATCTCGGTTCAGAATCGTTATTCGTATACAATAATACTTATCATTGGATTCAAATTTAATAAATCCATTGTAATGACCTATCCTATGAACGAGGTGCATTCCACCCCCCTACTGTACAGCAGAGCAAGGCCCATCCGGTTTTATTTATATATAATATTTTATGTTTTATTTTTACTATAATCTGCTAGACTGGTGTCCACAAGAAAGGATGGCACTTTTCAAGGGATTCTCGTTTGATAATTAAATTTGGATTAATATTGGTAAGCGATATTTTATTTAACATCCTTAAGCCCAGTGGTTTTTTTTAGATTGGGATTGGAGAAAAATATATTTGCAAAACGATTTGGAGTTAAAAATAGTAATACTGAGTTATCTGGGGAGGATAGGATGCGAGCAATATATTTTAGGACTAATTTTATTCTACGAATGTGAAGAGGTGGTTCTCTAGAAATGGATAAAATACTTGAAATGGGGCTATTAGGAAATACTCTGGTTGCAACTCTTAGATCACTGTTATGAATTATATTAATTGTTTTTAGAATGTTAGGTTTTGAATTGGTATAGAAAACTGAACCATAGTCTAATTTAGATCTAACAATAGATCTATATAAGTTGATTAAGATATTACTAGGTTTAAACAATATAAATTATAAAATATATTAATTCTAGGCCATACAATATAATATTATACGTATTTCTAAATCATATTATTATCCAAACTTAATGATTAGAAATTGTATTTTTTTTTTTAAAAAAAAACTTTAATATTTATTAATATTTTTTTTTTTTTTTAACATCCCTTCTAACGTAATATTATATTTAGCTACTAAATAGTATATGCAATAATGAATACAATTATAAAAAACACTAATGGTTGTATAAATATTAAAATATAAGCTGTCCCATATTATATATATATATATATAAATAATAATAATAAATAAATAAATACCATTATAACCAGCCAAACAGTAATCTTTAAATAGGTAAAACCATTTAGAAAATGTAACTATAATACAATCACGTAAATATAATATAACTGAGTGACTTTTAAATACCTAAATACATACACATATTTATTGAATTTATTAATTAATATTTTAATATATTAATTTCTTTTTTTTATTATAATATTTGTTTTTATTTTTTATATCAAATAGTTCTACAACCAACTTTGTAATTAAACACTAGCTGTATTGTATGTAAGCTATATAAGTTTATCAGTTTAAACTTTTGTTTGATCATAAAAAGGCTAAATGTAATTATTTACATTTAATAATTATAAAACGTAAATAAAATTATTTAATAACGATTTTTGTGGTCTTACATTAAAAAAAAAAAACCTAAAAACATTTACTATAAATTAATCAAAAATGTTTGAAATTATTAAAAACTATGACTCAAAATAAATTTAAACGATATGTTATTTACAATTCAATTTTATTCTGTTTTACCTAGTACCTATCTGTAGCTCATAGTTAGTAGATTTCCTATCTCTTTGCCGCCAAAGTTTGGTTTTCTTTTTTTTAGATTTTGTTTCAATGATAATAATTAATATTTGATTTAAAAATTTTTCTATGTTAATACCATGATGTGATGCGTTATCTCTTGTCAGCCGTACTACCGGATCGTTCACCTAAATAAGTGTAAAATTGCGAGAGAAAGATAACGTGTGGTGGACCATTGGTCACGTATCGACTTTCGGTACGTGTAGTCGCGGGTTCAAAGTTCAAACCCGTACCGTCACTTAATTTTTAACTCGCGATTTTACATCTATGATATCCCCCACGTCCACCACGTGAGGCCGTGTCAACCACTCTAAATTGTTGCTAAAAATAAGAAACTATAATGCCAATAAAAACACTCTACTCAGCATTAATACATCGATACCTGAAAGTTAATGTTGAGAGTGTGTGATCTTCAGTGAAATTCTTATAATCTCTAAAATATTGAGCAGTATCAAAATGACAACTACCCTTGAATCACAATTGAATTCCTTCCCTTGACCACAAAAGACATACGTCCTAAAGAGATGCGTATTCGTCTCTAGAGATTTAACATTGGTTATAAAATATTGTTTAAACCTAAATCTTATCCTCTTACGGGCTATATAACTATACGTACGTAAGCATGAAAAATCCCGAAAGAATTGAGGCGATTAATTAAAAAATGGGATGAGATGATAATAAAATGTGCATCCAGTTTGACTGTCCATGAAATATTATGTATAAAAATATATTTAAAATGAATTTAAAGAAGGAATCTACTTAAAAATTAATTATAAAAATATACAAATGCTTGGATATCAAAAAAAAAAAAAATGTTACTTACGTATGGACAAAATCCAAAATCATTACTTATTGTATTACAATTCTCCTAAGATATGTGTTTGCCACTCGTATACACACATGTTCTAAACATTAGTTTATCGGTATCTACGCAATATGCATGGATCATGGTATTCAAAAAACAAAAACATATAAGTATATAATAATTAAATTAGCAAGTCAAATCAAAAGTAATTCTTAAAAGTTCGATTATTGGCTGTTAGGATTAGGATACTTGAAGACTCAAACGAGTTATATATACTCAGTTCAGTTCATATGGTATATTGTATCAACAATTATTAACCGACTAGTGAATAACTTTACTGACAACAGTTAATTTGCAACATGAAATGCGGCGTCAAATGCGACATTTCGTGTAATGTCTACATCGCTTCTGACGAATATTTTAAATACCTTTGCTGTACATTATTACATTAACCGATGGGATTGTACTGTTTTCAATATACTATATTATACGTTAATCAGTGTATGTTTTAAACTTACAGACTTTTCAAAGTATAAAGTATAGCGTTAACTTGTTCAAGCGAAAAAGTTTTCTTTGAGGTTATTCATTCTCAGAATAAGCGTTTAATCAGTGTTACCTATAGTTATTATTTTGTTAGTTACTTTTATTTGCGTAAAAAAAAAAGAAAACAAGAAGTCAAGAACTATTTAATCGTTTATTATTATTATAATTGTTATTATTATTATTATTATTATTATTATTATTATTATTATTATTATTTTTATTATTATAGTTATTATTATTTAGTTTATTTATTTTTTGAAAATAACACGATGTTCAATAAAATAATAATCAAATGTTTATTTACTGCCAGATTTATGGATGTTTAATTCTATTTCATTATTGTCTCATGTATAAATACACTCATAAATACACTTTCTCATTGTTATGATCTGGAAGTTTAAGAGCCTATTTAGTGATATTAAACCTAATCCCTATTTACGAAACCTTTCAATTTTAAATAAATTAATTTTAATGGAGTATAGTTTTATATTTTGAACGTCTAAAATTAATGATTTTAACTTTTACTTATATAATATATACTACGGTTAAATGTATTTACACTTTATCAAACTTATTTTATTGTGTCATTTTAATTGAAAATATATTAACTTTTTTTTTTAATCATTCAGGGCTTGAACTATGAAATTATTAACCGGCACTTTAATTTTAATATTTTCTACCATGTATAGTATATGAAAATACAAATAAAATACATTTAAACACATATTGTTACAAGTTACATTATCGTTGATACGAAAAATATGTTTAATTAAATATAAAAATGTTGACGATTTACCCTTGGAAAGGTTATATATCTATATGTATGATATAATATTATATTATGTTTCTTTATTTATACAATACCATATAATAGGTCTTTAGTATTAACTAACCAACTCTTTTGTCCATTACATATTTTCTCGACTTATCACCGTGTTTGGAAAACTGATCGGTTAGCGAGTGGAAAAAATTTCTAGTACAATATACGTCGTACGTATTCGTATATTTTACATCGATCGATGTGTATTGTTCCGTTTCAACAGTACAACGACAGGAGGGAAAAGAAATATCAAAACCGAAATCCCCGTCGGCAACAATCTCTCGGCAGCTCGTCTAATCATAATCTCGGGGCAAATTGACCCTCGACATTGATTAAGGTCTTGCATGATATAACACGCACACCGAGCCCGCCGTGCCCAGTACAGCTAGACTTATAGCTAATATTACGACCATCGGTTTATGCGGAAATCCGTTGTGAAATACGCGCATTGCGAACGCGTATAAAATATTTTACACTGAACGCCACTGTTCGTGGGTGCTCGTTTCGCGTAATGGAATTTAGTGCTATCGCCAGAATAGAATCGGAAACAATATTCAAAGTATTCCGCTCTCGAATCTAAATTTGTATTACGTAGAAATCAAGACGCGCGTCGACCGGGACGATAGAATGGTATTTTTTTGTAGATACATTAGAGATACCGAAAAACATTATACGTACGAAATACAACTGCGAAATATTACATATGTACGGCTTGGTCTGCCGATATGTACCGTCCTTTATATAATAATAACAACAATTATATATTATAATTATGACAATAATATTCATTCGAATAAATACGTATAAACGTAAGTGAATAAAACAGGACGACTCTTTATAAAACTGCAGCGTATTGAGTGAAAAGAGTGTAAACAATAAATTATAGTTTATACACTATAAATTATAATATTATCTAATGCTAACAATTTTAAACCAATAGTATTATATGATAACTAATAATGGGCAATAATTATTATTAAACATAATAATCGACATACTAAATATTATATTAATCAATTAATCAATACAAAGTGAATAGAAAAATTCACTCAAATTAATTTTATTTTAACCACATCGGTCTAATGTATAGCAATAATTAGAGTATAGAAGTAGATGAAGTGGATAAAAGTAGGTAAGAAGAAAAAATCGTAGTTGAGGTATTTTCAGCAAATAATGTCAATGCACTTGAAAAGAGGGATTTAGTATGGTATTTTACGGGAGCTCTTATTACGACGATAAAACTTGACCCGTGCAGAGCCTTCCAAAATAATTACTTTACGTCGTCTTTATGCGTTATTTTGCTACGTGTTCTTCCGCTCGTATCCGTAGCAAGGAATTTCAAAAAGCCACTGATATATTATGTGCTTAGATGATAAAACGCTATTACGACAGTAGAACAATATTAAGACAACCGGATCCCCGGAAGCATAATATTTTTCTGCGTGGGTTTCTAATAAGCTGTATATATGTATAGTTTCTACGCGTATTTATGGGATACTTGAAATCCATTAAAATCGAACACTGCACGGAGCACAAATAAATTTGCCCCAGCGACGTATTAAATTACCTGCGCTGTAACCCGAACCTATCCTGCACTTCGATACAAAACCAACGTTTTGATCCTCAACGTCTTTTGAACTATTATTTTTAATCGGCGCCCGTCCTTTATTAATAATTCGGTGATTTGGAATTTATTAGTATCGTGTTACAAAACGTGTTTTGAAATAATCGGCCTGTCAATGTTATAATATTATTCCCAACGTTGTAGCACGAAATTCATTTTTATAGCTTATTTGCTAATAATAAAATTATTTATATCTACCCCTCCCTCGTCTATTTATTAATCTTGTGCACCAATTGGCCATTAATCGTCTACACGGGCTAAAACGTTTACGACCTGAACAGTTTCAAACATATGCGTCTACACAGCAAAATTCTATATATATATACATATTATATATAGGTATATTATCCTTGGGTTTGATTTATGTATACATTTAAATTAATATAAATACGTATAGGGTTTGAAATAAATAACAATATATCAGCATAATTACTAACACGCGTGTAATATTGAAAATACCTACTGAAACTATTCTGTGTTTGCTTCAACATTTTTTACTATTTGACTATTCGATACGGATGCACGGGGATTTATTTCCGAAATGTATTTACATTTTACACTTGAATTATTATAATTATTAAGTTAAATGTTTCCGTTGTGTAAGTTCGCTTCTACGACTGAGGGGAGTGAATGAAAATTGAGTGTTTACTGTTTGTCCACAACATCATTATTACTATCATAGGAAAATTAACTAGACCTATTAAATTTAAAGTTTACACGCAGTTATATTTTTAGGTCACCAATGCTTTATATGGGTCGTATTACGTTCCCGCCGAGCCCTTAGTAGGTATATAAACTGTTACAATTATTTCTGATGAATTTTTTTATTTTGTTTGTGGTTATATGAACTTAGGTGCATAAAATATAAAGAAACTATACTGCATGCAACAAACGGACGATAATACAAAATTATTGTCATACAAAAACGAACATAATTATAGCCATTAAGTAATATGATTATGAACAGTGAATTCAAACACTTGCAATTACAAAACCAAATGTCTCAAAATGTCCACCCAAAAATTACCGTGAAAATGTTTCAATGGGTAAGCACTAAGCAGTAATGTAAATAGTTGCTTAATAAAATATATTATATAATTATTAGTGTAAATTATACTATTATAATGCCGTTAATAATTGATAAAACTATGAAAGTTTCTTGAACGTCAAAAGACACAATTTTTTTACATAATTTTTTTTTGAAGTTATACTACTTTACGCAGGATAGTGAGGAAAAAAAAGCAAATGGCCGCCCGTACGAACGCCAACACGGACATGTTGTGCGCAACCGCGGATTGTCATAGCTGTATTTTGTAAACGGCTATGGGTTGTGTCAGTAGTTGTATCAGTACGTCATATACAAAATATGACATAATAATAATATTACGTATTATAAATATAATGTTGGTCGGTGACAGCCGATGCGGTTTCGACGACGACGTTGATAATAATATTTTTTTTTTTGTCTGAGGATACGATTTTTGGTAGTAAAAATGCTTCGATTTTTTTATACAGTAACTTTTCTGAAAGGAATGTGAATGTACATGGTAAGTCAAAAATGCAACTTTTTTCATATTTTATCAAAGCGTCAAAAAAAACGATAAAAAAATTACGAAAAAACGGGAAATTTTACGCAAAACCACGTTTTGACAAAACACATTCTTTTAAAATACTCTAACTCAAAAACGAAAAACTGCAAATACTTGAAATTTTCACTAAATCTTTATATTGGCTTTTTCTAAACATGGTTAAGTTTTCAAAGTATTTTGACATATTTTGACTTATTTATAGACAATTTGAATTTTCGATTTTTGTAAGTTTTTTTTTTTTTGAAATATCTATAAAATTTATTTGGTTGTCCAAAACAAACAACGTATTATAACGTATTATAAATTATATTATTGGTTCCAAATTTTCGACTACTAACTCAGGCACAACAATCAATGCAATTTTTACGCGATATATGGATAATGTTCAGTCGCAAATGTACGTTTCGTATTTCAGTCATCATATGCCAATCATAACTACTATACCGATTGAGCAAAATGATAATCAATCATTAGCATAAAAAAATTATATATATATATATATATATATAAAAATATAACTTACATTGTTGCTTTTCTTTCTTTATTATCCTCATTACCCCAGTCTATCCATGTCTTTCTTTCTTTTTCACTCACTCACGTGTACCGTTCAAAAGAAGTTTAACTTCCCGAGCGCGTACTGGTAACACACATATAGTTTTTTTTTTTTTAAAAAATTCCTGTTTTATCGAGATATGAAGTTTTCTACTTTTTGCCTGGGTTCTTGGAACGGCTTTAAAATAATTTAAGACTTTTAATTTTTACAATTAATGCATACAATGGTAACAATCCTCAAAGCTGACTAGCTTTCGTAAAATATTGCTTTGGATTAGAAAATTAATGAGCTTGAAAAAGTAACTCATAAATTATTCATCCTTATTAAATTATCATCTCTTGTGTTTTTAATATGTAAATAGTGGGTTCAACATACCTCTTATTCATTCAATCCTGTAGCATTAAAAGTCGTAAAATATCCATAAAGATTAGCGAAGGATTTGTACATCTGAACAGTGATGTAATCTGTAAATTAAACAAGGGTAGACAAGAGAGAACCGTCAATAACTACTATATCATCTTGTTAAAGATCAGTGCACTTTATGACTTATACTTATGTAAAATACTAAAGTGCCATAACGCGTATTTGATTTAATGTGTTGGCCATTTCTGCTACGCGAGTAATTATTTACTACGTAACTCGTGTTTTTATACCTAGCTAATTTATAAGTACAGTGAATTGGATATACTACGGTGAATAATTATTATTTTGGATGTATATGAATAGTCGACAAAGAATTATTCTAACGAGTTAAAAATTAAGTGGTGATGAGATAGTATTGAATAATAATCGCGATAGTTGAATATAATCATATTTTCAAACATGAACTAACTGGGATGGTATGCAATCTATATTTCATAAGACCTATTTAGAACATCAGAACTTTGAATAATTTATTTATACCTTATAAATCAATTTAATTATAGTATTTTTAATTTCTTGGCATAAAAAACGTTTTGAAAATTAATGATTCTTAAAAAAGGCAATATTTTTCAGCGGTTTTCATACTAATAATACCATATATATATACCAATAGAACCGCCAACGATTATAGTTATTATAAATAAGTACTGTACAATCGATAACGGTGTACGTAATATTTATAATATAATATCTTGTCATTCTGCAATGCAGTTTTCTTATTCAATTAGATTTTGAATTTTGATCAATTTCTCGGACTAAGCAAGTTACGAGTAAATAATAAAGGTCTAACGTTGCAGGTTAGACCACAGACCGTAGTTATGGTTACGCTCATCTATTCTAAGGCACCGATATTATTCCTCAAACGATAATAGAAAATATGCAATAATAATGGCTGAATAAATTTATAATATCACTCCAGACTTGATTGATCCTACACAAACCACTAGATTTTCCACTATTGTAACGGATTGTTGTTGCAAATAATATTAAGCTGTATGAATTAAAAATCGAATGATAATGATAATAGAAATAAATTGACCCTGTTTGTGTATGTTTCGCAAGCAAGGATAAACGTTGGTTGTGTATAGTACATAATACATATTATGGAACTATGGTACATTGTTGTTTTCATATTTTACTATACTTTTTATATTAATTTATATCCGATTAAAGTTTGAAATGTAATATTACTACACAATATTAATACTCCGTGTACAATATTATAATATATAAAATATATAAATATGTATACCTGTACAGTGTAAGGTATGCATCAATTTATTATGTTGTGCAAAACCAAAACCGTTCATGTATTCAAGCCTTTGTTATAAAGTTTAGAAAAAGAGCGTCCTGGATATGCAATATTGTAGCATCGCTGTAAAAGACGTTTTTGACAGGAATCTGAATCGGAATAGTGAAAAGATTATGACGAAGTTGATGTATTATTTAAAATAAGTTTCATAGACGAAAATTGAGTAGAAACACTTTTACGCCCGGTTATAAACTGATTGTCAGTGTATATATATACTTCTAAATTATATATTAAAAAAAAATGAACTGGAAGTTCGTTACAATCAAATTTTATTAGTGGCAGTAAAGAAAACTACGTACGATTCCATTGATTTTTAATTAATGAATTCATCTTAAAAAGGTTGTTCGGTCACTGTTGCTCAATCGTGTGTAGGCAATCTATAACAAAAAAGTACTGATAGATGACTCCGAGAAATCGTTTAGTCAATTCGGATCACTGACGGATGTAAAGATATTCAAGAATCCGGAAGGGAAAAAGCTATTCCGGTCCGTGTATTACGTTCTTTAATCTTTTGTGCAGTCGAAAAACCCAACATGAATGTATTATGGTTGAATACAAAACAGTATAATTTATGATAAAATATTGTATACTATTGCCGCTGAAAAATGAGGAGGGGAAAAACAAAATACTCAAAATCTTATTGATGGTTCATTGATCATTCAGGGTACATTTCCCCCTCCCATTATTTCATAATATATATACATTATTTCGTATCGAAAATCCTTTCGGCTGCACCAAAACAGTAAGAATAAGTCATCAGCGTCATTGAGTTAAGATTTGTATACAGCTGTCTTCGACGTGCGGCTTCCCATACCCCGCCAACGGCCAACATTCCAGGGATTTCCTTATTGCCATTTTTAAATTGCTACGCCAAGATTTATGATGTACAATTGATCATTTCATCGCTTATGTTTGAAAATATCGATATTAAATTGAGTCAATTCGTTTTTGGTACAAATCTGAAAATGATTTTTACTATATTTTTTGCGCTGTTATCATACCAACGGAATAATTATAAAATTCGAGCTTTTGATTCCAGAAACAACAGTCTTTTCCCAGTATAGGTACTCTATATAAAGATTGATGACTATAATAATTGAACGCAGTTTAACTAGGTCTGATTTTTAAATGCATGTGAGATGTGACAATGGAACGTAGGTATAACTTTGATCTTTATTTTGAATCACAATTTAAATCTGCAAAAATTATAATAATGAATATAAAGTAATATTAAGATAACATTAGGTACATAGCAAATCTTTTATTATATTTTATATATATTTCCTGTACACTCCCCTCCCCCGTTAAATATTTATAGTTCAATGCTGTAAGTAATATCTTATCGCAATATTCTATGACAATACTGTATTTATTCCCTTTTAACACGTGTTAAAAACTTCAAATAAATAAATGAAATATTTAAACAATGAAGTTTTCGTGTTGTTTAATAAACAAAATATATCTTCTACTCGTGTAGCATGTGAATG